>JAGDQP010038315.1:0-18217 GCA_022664845.1 Lepisma saccharinum
GTTTACATTGTTAAGCTTCTAGCTATTTCAATTTCACATTCTAAATTTCGCAATGAGAAGCTAAACATATAAATTTCAACCATTTCACCTTTAGTTAACTTACTTGAAAAGTAATTATTCAATCTCATTAGGAGATATTCTATCAAAACTAAATTTGATATAACATTTCATATTAATCTTTGATTTTTTTTATCTTAAAACTCCATCGCCTTCTCTTTCTTTTTCCGTCATATATCCTACAGCGATAACAAGACCCATAGTTATGAATCACTACGTACATCTTTTTCACCTAAAATTCACTTTTAACCTTGTTCACATTAATCAAAAACACACATTTAAACTAGAAGTTTAACTTTTGCTTTGTTTGTTCCAAAGACAACAAACAAAGATGTCTACTTACATGTCCTTACAACATTCTGTGCAAGGAAACCCCTGACTTGCTACAACCTTCGTATATCGAAGAGAAAGATGGGTCGTCTAACATTGCAGGATGCAAACTTCAGTTAACTTCTGTGTATATTGGCGGAATCCGTTGTTTCCTGCATTCATATCAACAAGTAATGAATTCTTTCTTCTTGTTTTAATATTGAAATTATTAATAAAGTTACAAGAAGGGGATCAACGAGCCTCCACTGATTTTTATGGCCTTTCTACAATGACGGGAAAAACTGTGGTTCATGTCTGAGCGTTTTGATCCGGAGGATCTTGTTTTGAAAGTGACTGACGAATTTGTGATTTTTCTCGCCTTGCAATATACTTCGAACCACCAAGGCGTTTCGTCAAAATTTGTGGCTTGGTCAGATGTATTTTATGTTCAGTTACTCTGCTGCTCTGTAGTGAAACTATGGATTAGTAGTTTTAAATTGCAAATGACGACAGATTATCATCAAAGAAATGTTAATTTTTAAAATTAGTATTCAAAGTTTCCTGTCAAGTTTCACTTAATTCATTCAGAAGGCACTCTATGATGGTCAGCGAGCCAATTTAACTTTTTTACCCCCTTTTCTTGTGACGTAAACAAACAAATGTATTTATTATCATTGGCAACGGTCAACGGAATATGTTATCAACATTATTATTATTATTATAAATTTCCTTCATTTACACCTGTTTTATTTTTCACGTCCTCTGGCGATTTTTTAGAATTAAATATTTGTGCGTTCTCTGATGGTGAGTGTTCAAGATATGTGTACCTGCACATAACACACCCCTTTCTGGTGTAGAACAGGCAGAAATGGATTTTGCACCTCAATACAAAAACATTTCGTTGTTAAGATATATGAAATGAATAGTAGAACTAACTCCCTCTTAATTTGAGTAATTATTGTGGAAATATGTTTATCTTTATTTCACAATTATGCAGCAGGGTACTGCTGGGAAGGGGTGGTGAATTATCATTGGCTTCCATGAATCCGCCAATTAGAAGAGGTTTGGAACTATTTTATCTAATTCTAAGGAACACATTGGTGGTGGAACACCAGGTGAGACTCACAACTTTAAAATTGCTCATAAGGAAGTAGAGATAATTTTCATAATCACTTGCAATATTATCTGTTTGTTTTCATTTGTTTTTTCTTAGTTATGTCGTGTCCCAGGATGTTCTAAACATATTTGACAATTACTTTACGTAACGTCCTGTTAAGTCAAATGGTTAACACATTCGCTTTTGATGAGAGTAGTTCGAGATTCGATTCCCTATGGGAGATTTTCTGTGTTGGCCCAGTGTTGTGAGAACAATTACAGAGGTACGTAAAGAAGAAGCGGAGTCTGATCACAGAAACCAGAAGAAAAGCTACGATGGGAGTCGTTGCACTGGTCACGCAATATTAACTGCTTTTTGATGAAGAATGAGTAAGGTAACGGTCCTTGTCTTAATTTAAGATACCATCCTAACGTTCATCTCAGGTAATTGAGACAAATTTGTGGCTATTTCAGTGAGGATGTCAGGTGGATGATTGGTGCTCAGATCTTCCGATTATGAGGTGACCACGCTGGAGACACCCATTGGCCGAGGATTTAGCACGCTCACCATCTGTGTGCGTAACCAAGGATTCAGATCCCCGATGTACCCATTGAATGGAGTGTTTCACAATCCTCTTTACCAAATCAGCTGTATGTCCTGTCCTTAGAAGCTCATCAGTTCCTTTAGGACGTTAATAACAGTTTACTCAGTCAAGCGAACACGCTAGTATGTAATGTTTTTTTTTTTTTTTACATTATTTTCTTTAGTTCACAATAGTTCGTGGTGTCCTCAAATCTTGCAACGTTAATTTAACTCATTTCCCAACGTCATACAATGTTGACATTTTGGACAGCGACGTAAGTCGAGTGACAACACAATATTCCATTGTTACTTTCATATATTTCTGTATTATTTGTGTATTTGAAAAGCATTATTTTATTTTTTTAATATGCTCTTATTTATCCTAAAATAAATACTACCCTGCAACGATGTCATTTGACTAGTTGCATAACACTTTAGGATTTAGGTCACAATATATTAGCTTGGAAACAAGTATTCATACACCGAAATTACTGGAAAATATATATATTAAAAAAAAACTTTTTAAAGACATACTTTTCACAATGCGTACTAAAAAGTAAAAAAAGAAAAAAAAATGTTGATGCATGACTAAAAAGAAATGTATGGTGCGCGCTCTCATATACAGTGACTTTATAAATTCTTGAATTGGCGCTCCCCATGCTTTTCTTTTCATTCGTGCATAAACAAAATTATTTTTTTTTACTTTTTAGTACGAATTGTTTTAGAAAAGTATGTCTTTATATTTTTTTAATTATTATTTTTTTGTATCTTAGTTGCATTGCGAAGCACTCACCATATAATTTAAAGAAAATAATCATTACAAGAAAATGCAGGAACTACCCTGCAAGCTTGGCCTAATAGCTGCAATTGTTATTTGGGTAAGACTTGAGTGACAGCAGGTGAGCATGAATGATACGAACCACTTAATTTCAAAGTCCTGATTATTGTTTATTTAAGAGTTCTCGGATGTTAAAGACTGAAATAAGATAAGGTGAAGCAACATATGGATAAGAGAATTTTTAAAATAAGTACTTCATATGTAGAGAAAAACCTACCTGCTACTTTGCATGTTCCTTATTCCCGAAGAGGGTTCGCGTGTCATCTTTCAGAACTTATTTCATTGATACTTGCCCAGCCCAACCCTTAAGTTAAATAACACAATAGGAAATATAGACGCATATCTGTCCACCCCCACCCCACCCCCTGTCATTTTAACTATTTCCTTCTGTATTATCTTACTAGTTCTGTTTAACACAACGACAACTAAACTTAATGTTAGAGTAAACGACGGAAGTCAAATCAAGCACACATTCGCACTGTGTTATGTTCTGTTACAGTGACACCGTATTGTGTGCTCTTTTGTGCAGAATTGCCGACTTTTCCTGCGTATAGGAAAAAAAAAAAGTTGCGATAAACAGGGATGAAATATGATCGTATCTTCAATACTAACTTATACAGTGCGATTTGGCATTTGTGCTTCGTAAAATAAAAGGAGAGATAAAATCAACTTGTTCTCAAAGTTAGACGGTCGCTCTGAGACTAACAATTGGACACTGGACTCTTGAGTACACGAATACGCGAAATTGGTTGTCATGCTACTGCTCTGTGCTTTTCGTTGAATTAATACCGCAAATGTTGGGTGTATAAATGTGAGATTTTCCACGTTGTAGATAGCATAATTGAAAAAAAAATAAAAATAAGTTAATCAGTGTTGCCATCTACTTCACGTTTTTTTGTGTTTTTTTAACAGAACCTCTAGGCTACATGCCGTCGATTCGCACACTGTCCTTGAGGGTAAGACTGAGAATATATTCGGCCTAGCTCAATTTTAGGGTATCATCCGGAAATTAAATACTGACCAAAATGGTCGGTCCGAGATTTGAACCCTTTGCTTCCTAACTTTAGGAGACCAGAACATTTCCGAAGAAATACTTCACTGTGTGAATGCTAAAGCTGAAAACATCTTGAATTAATGCCACAGTTATTCATTCCTCAAGATATAGAATATGGAACTTAATGATTAGGTAGTCTAAATAACGAGTATACAGAAACAAAATTTCGGTAAAATAAAGCGTCTCATTATAAAGCGATACTGTGAAGTTCGCAAACCAAAATAGTATTTTTAAAATATTTTAGCATCGTTTTCCACTGTTTATTTTTATCCCATGCTTTAACTCATAGTACTGTTGTAATTTATAATTGTTTCTTTCATCGGTAGTTTGAAATTTGTAAAGCGGAATAATGAACTTCTTCTTACCAATAATATTTTTTAAATTATTTATGGGCTAAACTGCCAACTTTTGGCTTAAATTCGTCGCCTATGAGCGTTAATATCCCTTAGGATTTACGTAGTGGCCAGAGCCTTAGTTAAGGGACCATCCTGCATTCGCCTGGTAAAACTGAGAAAATTCCTAAATAACCTCAATCAGGATGGCCGGTAACGGAGCTCAAACTACTTGTTACGTATTGCCAATACGAAATTCGTAACCCAGACCATTTTAATTAAGTACCTGTATGGCTTACGGAACTCGCAAGTTCATTGCTGCAACCGAGCGTCCGTAGCTCAGTTGGTAGAGCGTTGGATTTGCATTTCTGAGTTTGAGACCATCCTGGCCGAGGTTTCTTCAAAGTTTTTCTTCTGCCACACAAGACAAATTCCGGGATGGTACCTCCAACATAGGTCCTAGCCGACCCTGTCCCGCATCTTTTCTCTAACCTATTACGGCCTGAGCCATAGATGTCTAAAGGCCATAAATAAATTCAATTTAATTAATATCCACAGTAATGACAATCAGCCATTGGATTCTGTCTTGGGCAAGATGAATTCTGAACACCTCGCGCTAAAAGATGAACCGTAAACACCCTGAATACCTTGTGCTCAGGTCCCTTCTATATTATTAAACTCACAGCGTTGTTTCGGTCTTCCAAATCGCCTCTTTCCCCCCGGCTTCGCAACCACGATGGATTTTAATCTTCGTGTGTTCCCCATGCGAGCTACATGTCCTGTACATCTTAGCAGTTGTGATTTCTCTTTTCATATAATATCGGATGAATCGTAGTCTGTGGAGTTCGTTATGCATTCTCATCGAGAGGTTAGCGCGCTCGCTTTCTGTACGCGTGGTCACGGGCTTAATTTCTGCAGTGGTCCGTTGAATTGAGTGGTTCGGAGTTCGTTTTACGAAACTCACCAGCTCCATCAGTGTGTTAATAAGAACCTAAGTTAGATTGGCAATGCTAAACGACATTTTATTTTTTTCCCTGGTCTCATTTTCGCTTGTTACATATGTTTCCAAATATTTAAACTCGTTTATTTTTGTTTGTGATCTCATTCTTAATTGTTATATTTCTGTTTGTCTTTTTCTGTGTTTCGGCTCGTTATCAAATATTTGTTTTTTGTTTATTTGAATTGATATTAACGTCGTAAACGAGGTGGTGAGCTTCTAAAGACGGAACCTATAGGTTTTGGTAAAGTGGGCTCCGAACCACTCCGTTCAATGAACCCCGACAGGATTTGAAACCGCCACCACGCTCACTGAAAGCGAGCACGGTAGCCCCTCGACCATCCCGGGGTCAAATGTTTTATTTTCTCTACGTTGATCTGTATGTAAGCCTGGGTCCTCATAAGCTTCTACAAGTGCATCAGTGTTACTTTGTAGTGCATCTTTATCGTCTGCTATTAAGTCTATATTATCTGCGTAAACGACTGGTTCAAACCTTCCCTTTCTGTCCTCTTTAATGTTTCAAATCCCATTCTAATGGGAAGCTGCTGAATAGTAGTGGAGACAAGTGTACTCAATTTGGTTCAGTGCACTGCGAATCTCAAATCTATCTGACATATTACCTATATCCGTACTTGTTCGCAGAGATAATTATATCCTTACTATCAGCAGAACTTTTCTCTTTTTGGAATTCCAAATTATATCATGGTATTGTATAGTGACTACCTAGATCTTATAGTAGTGATTCTTGTGTGAGTACATTTGTTTTTATTTCATCTTGTGTGTCGGGGTAAAGCACAGAGCTGCGATGAGGTATCATTAGCTTTGAGAGTGTTTGCAATTTGAAAAAATGGTTGGAAACCATTGCTATGAAGAATAGGGAGAGCATGGACTTGTAAACTTTGACACGAAGAAGTTTATCAACTAAGTTTGAAACACTGCTAGCTGCTGTGTCTGGTCGGCCAGAGCGCTAGCTGACTGGAGCGAGAAAAGACGGCTGGATCTCCCATGCACACAGTTCTTGGCAGTGGGGCGCAAGGGCGAGCCGGGTGGTAGTGTTAAAATCCCGTCGTACGCTAAAGCTAGCGGAAAGAAAACCTAGCATGAGTGAATAGATAGCGAATTTACCCCCTCGATCGACAACGACCTACCCCAGTGGGTTTACGAAGAAGATAGGGAGGATTGTATATCACGCGGTATTGTTGTGGTTTCGTGTATCTTTTTTCGTGATTTATTTTTTCGTAACATATTTTTTTTTTCTTCTGTGCTGCAGTTGTGTGTATAACTGTCACGTGCTAAGAATATACTTTTAACAACAAAAACAACTGAAGATCCTGTAGCGCCCGTTTCGGAATTTGTTTCCTCAATTATTTATGAAAGAAGGAAGGTGTGTTTTTGTGTGCCAGTTTTTGAAACTGTTGTATCAAGTTGTTGGAGTGTGTTTCATTTTATGAAGCACGTATCTAATTTTAATTTTGTTCTGAAATGTGTTTAATATTGTCAAACGACACACTGTTTGAAAATTATTTTTAATCTACTGTTTCATAGCTATTTATGGATATACTATAGTATTTTGTTCCTGTGAAAAACACAATTTCTTTCGGCAATTAGAAAAAGATAACTTGCATTAAATTAATACGTATCAAAATGCATTCCCAGTACGAAATAAGGTTCCTTCGTTTGTGATTGTATGTGATTTAACAGTGTTGCCAAAAATATCTTGTGTTTATTGAAAGTGATATTTATCAAAAGCAAAACACCACTGCCTGTTTCGAAAGCAAACACCACCAAATAAGATTAACACCAAAATCATATCTTTTTCTTTGGTGCTACTGGTCACATTTTCCCTCCAAATATTGTGTGGAGCAAAATCCAGAATTAGCCAACAATATTAAAGTGATGTATTGCCATTGAGGCCAGTTTGAAAAGTATTACATCAGTATAGTGCTTCCTTATTGTTGTTTTACGTGTGTAATTGTTTTTAAGTGATTGTTATACCTTTTGGGAGAAATTTTTAGTTTTTCGTGCGCGCCTGTGTATATTATAGTAGTATACGGTAATCCATTTGTTGGATCACAAAATTATACCAACGAAGGAAAAGGAATTGAAAATGTGCAGTAATTGTAGTGAGTGTTGTCAGGAGACCGAACGAGGAGCAGAAGAAGAGGAGCAAGAAGAATCAAGTTCAGGTAATATTTTCTTTAAAAAAAATCAACAAATTCAGTTTAGGGTTAGCATGAACAAAAGGTGGAACAAATCCAGTTTAGAGTAAGCACGAAAATGGAACAAATCCAGTTTAGAGTAAGCGCGGATAAATAGTTCTAACTTTATATATTATTTTTATTATTTATTATGCCTTATACTATATGGTGGGGCTAATATTGATAATATTGTTGCTTACGCTCAACCATAAAGACAGATAAACAGACATTATAATGGATCAGGACAATAAGATATACTACATGTTTATCAAATTACTATTATCTTAGTACCTGCTGGTCCTTTGATGTTTTGAACATCTTGAAACGTGTAGAAGCGTCCAGAACGGTCGGTAGAACTTGTGATAAGAAAAAAATGTAAAAAGAAAAAATACTTGATCAAAAATTAAGTGCAAATTCCTAATACTTAGGGTAAATGTGGGTGAATAGGGCCATGGGATGAATCGGATCACACAAATCATCAGGCCAGGATGGCCCAATGATATAACGTTGGTCCGATTGCTTGTGTTGCTAGGAAATATGGGGTTTCGTATTCAGCAAATATCAAACCAGACTACTATGGCTAGGCTTGTATGCTTGTAGCCTATCTTAAGTGAAGCAAGATAGGCTACAACTCATGTTTCAGAAAGTACTGAGTAGATCAACTTAGAACTGCATGATTGTAAGGCTCTTTAGCTGGACAGTATGTTTCCAGGTCCTGTCATTCGACTGATCGTCGAAAATGGTTTATATTGCCTTTAGGGTTGTTTCGTCATTATGACTTGTCATTTGTTATTGTTAAGAATAAATTACTTTAAGGTTATGATCAGTTAAGAATTTAAGTTAGATTGCCTTAGGTTTGGTTTTTGGTTTGTTTCACTATGCTTACGCTAAAATTAATTTGTTCTGTATGTAATATCTATAGTGTTCGGAAGATCAGTCGACAACGACTAAAACAAATTTTGTTCGTTATATATATACAATATATTTCAATTTGTACCGAATAAATTTGTAGATAAGCACACGTCCCACAGAATTAATGCGTGTTACATTATCTTTAGAATAATCCGTAACTTTTTAATTTCAGAATTGTATTTAGTTAGTTAACGAGGTAAAGTTATATTGAATATTTAGTGTTCTTGCAAGCACTTCGTTTGTTAAGATGCTGTTATTGTACCCAATCATAGTTCAGGAATCTTGGTGACGGAATTGGAAATGAAATGTGGTCAGCGTGGCAAGAAAATTCTTATTGAGAAAGTAGCGAATCATGATTTGCTAAATTATTTGAATTTAAATTTAAGTTTTTTTTAAGGCGTCAGGCAACTTTGGCTCAGGCCGGATAGATGATGATGGGATAAATTGGTGGAACGAAGAAAGTGGGAGGAAACGGGAGAACTCCAGGAAAACCCATGCACACGGTGTTTGTCCACCACAAAGCCCACATGGCACGAGCAGGGTTTGAACCGACGACCCAAGCGCCGGAGGTGAGTGCTCTACCATTGAGCCACCGTATGGTCAAATTATAAGATCAGTGGTGTTTGTAACTGATTCAAATATATAGAAATGAACTTTAGAACATGTTCAGACAGTGATTTAGTCACATGTTTTGGCACAGTGAAATAGTCGCGTATTTCGAAACAGTGAAAGGCAATATCACCCTCCAAGTAAATCAGCTGAATCAGTAGGAGAGTAGGAGATTTAACAGCACTTTGGAAGTCTTGGTAGCACAGTTGAAATGTTCTTCATTCACCTCGAAGGAGGAAACAATGCTAAAGCCACATGTTACTACTGACTGCTTACTTGTATCAGTGATTACTAATTAGTTATTACCCTCCAACAGTTATGATCCGGATCCGTTGTGAGATGGAAATACCTATCTTCAAGAGGCAAATACCATATTTCAAATTCTGCAACTTGGAGAACTTGTAATTTACGAATGGTAATAATTTGCTACTGTCCACTCCACAGTGTTGTCCATAGTTTAACTTACTTTTGAGTCGCGGTTGAACTCAACACACCTTCTACACATTTTGTTCGCTGTATGTCATGGTAAACTATGTCCCACACATTTTAGCATCGAAATTCATTATATATATAGCAAGAAAAGTGACAAACCGGTAACTCAGTGAGTGAAAGGTATAGTCTATCACGAAGAAGACTTGAGTTCTATCTCTACTCCCGCTATGATTGATTGAACCTTTTTTTCTGGGTTACTAATTGTTGAAACTTTTACTTGTTAAAGGTGTTTAAAGAATAATTCAAATACGGAAGTGACAAAATATATAAATATATATACAGGAAATGATGAAAAGGTGAAGTGTGCAAAATATTTTTTTAGACTGTACAAGAAGTGTACTTGTTTTTACTGCTTGTGAGGAGTATGGATAATATAAGTGTTTCTTTGGTTTTACGCGTGTGGTGGAGAGATATGCATTGTAGTTACTCGAGCGCCCTATTCTTCCGTCTCAATAATTCTCATATCTTTTCAGTCACAAGTCTTCCTCTCGTATGAATTTATACCATACCAGTTTCTGTTATTTTTTTTAAAAAAAGGAAAGAAATTCAAGGAAAATAATCATAGGAGAAGTAAAGAAACGTCGAATATTTCTATATATATATATATTTTTCATTTCGCGGATTTTCTTTTATTTGAGTGACTGGACAGTCAAAAAGAATACGATCGTGAAAGAATCTTAAGTATTATTGACCGAGCTCTTCAAATCGTTGGGAAATATGAAAACTGAGGAGAAGAACGTTGTGTTCCGAGACCGTAGTGTGTTGTTGAATATCACCAAATCTTGGAAAGAAATCTGTTCAGGAACCGTCATAAAACATTGTTGAAGATTCTTAAAGGGTATTTATTGGTATACATTTTTTTTTACATAATTCAATATGAATTTCACGAAACTTTTTTTAGAGTTTCAATATTTGTTTTAAACTGTTGATTAATGTCGATCTCATATTTCTATCAGGGCTGTAGTCGAGGATATACGGATATATACAATCTACTTTCGTTTCGTTTATTTATTTAATTTCCCAATTATTCCAGTGAGATTATTACAGTGAAATATTTTTGGTTCCACTTTATCGGGAACAAAACGTTGAAACGGGAAAGAGAGTATAACAACTTAATGCGCGTCATCATTTTATGCAATCTGTTGACTATAATAATAATTTGTAGAAATACGCATATAGTGTACAGTCAGTTTGAACAAAACTTCTGTCAGCTTGGGAAGTCTCTGAGTCCAGGTTATGAGTAATATGAGATTTGAGTTATGTTTTCAAAAGTAAGGTACTGTAGAAGTTTGACTTTTCGATGTATGGGGGTAAGTCTCATAACGGGCTGAGCAATGCTTCGTAGTTCTGCGAAAGTGTCGAGAATCGTCTTGTTTCTCCTTCCCGCAACGCAGCAGTTTATGCATATCATTTTATAGTTATTGCCTCACTGGAATAATCAAAGCATATAGAAATTAAATTATTTCATCCCTATATTTAATAAAAAAAGGTAAAGCTATCCCCTCTGCAATACGCACGCGTCGTGAACGGTGCATGAGGGATATGGAGGTAACGCACCACATTTTCTTGACCTACGGTACGAAGTGGGGTGGTCAGTCCCACGTTCGACCGCCTTTACCTTCCCAAGGCGCCCAGTAATTTCAAGGACACTCTGGTACTCAATTTGATAGGAGGCTGAGTGCACCTCAGAGCGCCAGGCATGGGAACACTGAAAGAAAAGTCTCCTGGCCGTGATTTAAACCCGCTGAAAAATTCTGCGACTACAGCACTCATTTATATGTATATTAATTTAGGTCTACATTTTTATAGAGTAATTGTCTCATTAACCGATCATATCTCTCTGCGTGTACAGCTTTTGGACTAAGCTGTGTGAAAATAAGTTTCAGGAACTCTATTCGAATGTACTAACTATCCTGGCATTCACATTCAAAACTCACATGCATAAATATATTATATTTTCCTGTTTATGCGAACGGGTAGCACGTTCGATCTCTGTGCGCGTGCTCTTGGGTTCAAACCCGATTCGGAGATGACTTTACCAAAAAGAAAAAAAATCTGTAGGTACCTTCCGTAAGAAGCTTACAAACTAGATTACGTTGTTTATCATAGTTCAAACAGAACAATACCGAGTGACCGCAGCTCAATTGGTAAAGCGTTGGCTTTGGATTTGGGAGGTCCTGGGTTCGTTACCATAAAATTCTGGTATTCATTGCGTGGTTTTCAAACATTTATTTTAAATATTTTCACAAAACATTATGTGTAAAGTTTTATAAACGTTTTGGTGCGCATTTGTTTGGATAGGAGCACACTGCCACAGAGCGGAATTAACGTAGAAATAAAACAACCCATTTAAAATCATCACAGAAGAAAATACCTTAGTACCATTAGAACAATAAGGGTTTTATCTATCAAATTGACTCCTGAAACTATTAACAAATCAACCGATAAGGTGGTAGTTAACGGCTGCCACAGATAAGTTATATGCAAATTGGAAAAAGTTGGAGCTTTATTGGAAATTCGAAACAGACAATGGTTGTTAGTCGACTATAGTATCACATTCTGAAAGAACCTGAACTATTCCTGCATCTCATTGTCACATCTGATGAAAAATAGATATAGTACTACAACCGTAAACGATCAGCTCAGTGACTGGGTAAAGACCAACTTCCTGGACGCTGTCTGAAATTGTCCTTCTATCTACAAAAACTTTAGATGCTTGTGTGATGTCTCCTGTTCGAGTGATTTGTCATGTCTTCCTCCGTCGTGCATAATTATCTCTACGAATGGTTACAGTTCTGAAATGTATGAAATCCAACGACGATTTGTCCTCAAGGATCCAGCAGTGGTCAACAGACAATGCACACCCTCACATCGCAGAAAAGACTCTCTCAGTGAGTTGCAGAATGGAGCTCTTCTTCACCCACAAGTGCAGAGTAAGACTCAGTGTGTAAGTGCAGAGGGATACTTTGGCTGATCAGGCGTTGTTGATTTTGTTCTAGTTAACATTTGTGAATAACATGTCTGTGGGACATTTGAATTACATCAACTCAGTAGAACGCCACTGGTAACATCATAACTGAGCCGAGGGTCTTATAAAGAGCATCATGACGTAGCCTTTAAAATTAATTTCGAAATAACTTTTTTCAGTGTATTCCCATAGGGATGGGGGGATAAATCTCCGGGTATGTAGTTCGAAAGCATTAAGTGCGTTCATCTTTTGGTATTGGATTCTGACCTTCACATGCGTTTTTTCTCCAGATGTGCTTCAGACTCAGCGCTGCCAAGGATTATGAGTTCAAATCCCAAGTGATTTAATCTACGTACGTTTTCAGATGCTTTTATGCTCCCTCGTGAACAGAAATGACTCATACGGTACTAAAATATTAATTACAGTCTATATTACCGACTGATGCATTAAAAGATGCATTAAGAACGATGGTTCTTAAGAATGATGGTAGAAATAGCACAACTCAAATTTAGTTTTAAAACTTGGTAAACAATGTGTGATCCAAAAATATATAAATAACTGCTGGGATGATGTCGATAGTTGTGTGAACTAGTGTGCTGGACCGCTGTCCGTAAAGTTGCTGGTTCGAATCTCTCCTCGGACATGGATGTTTGTAGATCTTAAAATGATGTTTGTGTAATCAAGACGCGCTGATGTCAGTAGTTACTAAAATGGCTCATACAAAAATAAGGTTTATACAAATAATTGTGGAAACATATTTCCCATCATGTAACCGCAACGTTTAAATGCAAAACTATTCATCATATTCAAATGTTAGGGACGTTATATAGCTTTTCCACTCCGCTGGAATTTCAAAATTCCTTGCACTCAGCGATTCAATTAACTTTTACATGCAGATATTAATGCTTGATGTGCTGATATTTCGTACTGTTGCTAGTGGGATGGATTGTTAGGTATAAACAATTGACATTCTGTACTAGAAATTATTTTTCTGCTATCTACTGTATCGTTTCAATGTCTTTAAAATGTTTTAGGTAGATGTTATATAACCATATTCTTACTGATTTTCATTACGTGACCTTTGAATTGAAAGGCTCTGGATGGTAAATTAAATTCTCAGGATTAAAATTCTCTCCTGTTCAAAGGCAGTCCCGATTTTTGTTGAACACTCTTTGGACACTCTTCATTCCTCATTTGACAAGTTAGTAAGCATGGTAAAGTGTAGTGCAGGTTAATTCAACGTTGTGGATTTGTATACCAGGCATACAGATTTTTAAATTTATATGTATGTGTCTCACTTTCTTTTTATGCGTGTGTTTCTGCTCACATATGAATAAAAGGGTAACAGGAGATTTTAAAAAGAAATGTCTTGAGAAAGATAAAGGTAAACTGGTATCGTCCTATATGTCACAGTTTTATAAAATGCAAACGAACCGTGAAATACAGAACCTTCTCAGGTTTCAACAATGGTTGGCGGAAGCTGTGGTTGCAGCTGATTTTTCATGTAGGGTGTGCGTAGTTTGAAAGTGTGTGTGTGTCGTAAAAGCAAGAGGAGGAGGGACCATGTGCGTAACGTATGTGTGTATACGTGTGCGGTTGAATCGAATTGGAATGCAAGTTGGTAGAATCTTCTCTTCCTTTTTTTTTTTTGGAAGGGTCTCGATAGCACCCTAGGGGCCTTCAAGCGGGGGGAAAGCCCATCTGCTTCTCCACGCGCATCCAATCCACTTCATAACCATACTCATACTGTACCTCGTGAATCATTTGATTTGACCTTCGTTTTGTGCTTTGGAAACCAAGAAGGGGGGGGGGATCAGAAAAGATGGGAGAGAGTGAGGCCTATACCATCATCATGTATCTACTTTTCACCTCCTAACCTACCCGTTTGTTCTCTACTGTAAAAGAACTAAAAAAAATCAGTATCTGCAGAAGGGAGAAGATGAAATGATTGGGTCAGGGGCGGACAGTCAAGCACGTCTGCTTCTTTCAGTACCGAAAAGCACGTGCTAGTCACGTTCAAACCATCAACATACAAAGACACACTCTCTTCCTCATTCCCCATATTTTCTATCTTTATAGTAAGGTTTCTTTTCTCCCCCTTTCCTTAACTTCAGGACACATTTGTGTTTTATTTCCGAAAAGGAGTTAAGGTGACTGTGAATACTATATATGATGTGTTATATAAGCGAGGTTCCTTTTGTGCCATCACACATATCTTCCTTCTTTGCTTGGCGTCGTGCCTATATTCCCAGAGACGGGGAACCAATAGGAAAGAAAAGTTATAATCTCTTGCAGTTATGCGTCTTCGTTTCTCTTCCTCAAATTTGAACTCGTTAAGAAAACGATAGGAATGAGAAAAAACAAAAAGGTTTATTGAACACTTCAGACATTGTGCCTAACAAGTTTCTATGTTGATAAGTAGAGCTTTGTCTGTATTAGCTGTATATGTTTTAAAAACGATAAAATTGCTAAAATAGTGATTACAACGAAATACATAGATGGCGCCCGAACAGTCACTCTTAGACGTATATTAATGGCGCCCGTTCAGTTGGAATTATATCAATGACAGTCAGCGTCACTACTCTGATAGCAAATGTTGAGTGCTATGGACCATCGCCAGGGTAAAAGTCTACAAAGGTTAAATTAATGAACCTTGTCTTTAGTTGTTGCTTAAGGAGGACATTGTAGACGTTATTATGATGAGCACTATGGTTTAATTTTCGTTTAAATGACATTTTCAATTTCTGAAGGTGTTTTACATTGTGATAGATTCTTTTCATAGCTTAAGGGTAGAAGAAATATTGTAAATAAAATGCTTGCTTTGAAAGGAGGGAATATCTCTAAGCCAACGTTCCGCAAACTGTGGTCCTCGAGGCCTGCCCTTGGGCAGGCACAGGGTTGTCCGTTGAACCTACCAACTAATAAAACTGGTCCGCCCTTGAAAATAGTTTCCGGAACGCTGCTCTAAGGCCTTTATCTCATAAGATATGATGTTATGCGTAGAGTCAGTCCTAAGACAATGAAAGGAGACGTACGAAATCAAAAACAGACTAATTTTTACGATGTCAGTGTGACGGGTACACCTCGTCGAGCAGTGAAAATAGGTTATAACAACAGCAACCATTACACTAAAACAAGAAAGATAGCAAATTTACGAAACAAAAAAAGTCTCCAAATATATTGGAAAGATTATATTAGACGTATATCGTAAAAGAAATAAAAAAATACGTTAAAACAATCCCTCATATATTTGTTAGTGATAAATGGCTTGATAGTGTTTGCCAACTGTGCAATATAATTATGCTGTGTTTACATTGTATCAGTATATATAGGGAACATTTCATGACGTTCGGTTGATTGAAGGTATGCGCACAAAATCCGTTCATTAATAAACATGGGTGTATTTCTTATTTTTACCGGTATGAAATGGAGTTTCGGGAAATAAAAGTAGCTTAGTCTTTCATTCTATCGTACACGAATAGAAATAAGACTAATTTAACGGCCTTTTACGTAATTTACCATGCAAATGCATGCAATTAGGACGAAATTGGCAGAACTTACGATAGTGATAAAGACTGATAATACGCTGAGAAATCGCCTTTTCAGAGACTGTACACATATACACCATGGTTTTATGTCGCACCTTGTCAAAGGATTTCAAGGAAATACTTTTTACTGTTTCTCCGTACCTGGCGACGAGTAGTATGAGATTTGAGCGCTCGTTCTTCGCCTGAGTTCAATGTGTGTGTGAGGGGGAGCATAGATTGATCTGTGATGAAGACAGATTGGAAATTGCTTGGTCTTCTCAACGACTACTCTAAAGATCGTGACTTGGTTAGATAAAGGAGGAAAAGTAGCAAGTCTCTCTCTCAGTCCTTTCTCTCTCCAGGCTCTGTCGCCTAAGACTGTTGAAGAGGTTAAGGAACCCCTGCCCCCACACCTGCTCCTAATTCCACTCCTCTGAAACCTCAGATGAGTTCTTAGAATTGGGAATCGGATAGAAATCTATAACGATATAACCTTATTTTCGTTTTTTCTAAGGAAATGAGATATCAAAAGATAGACAACGATGTACTTGAAACGTTGACTTTATTCTTTCGATTTTTTAAAAAAAATCGAAAGAATAAAGTCAGATTATCTAGATTGTCAGTATTGTCAGATCCACACTATTTCAAATATACCACTTCCTTAGCACAGTATTCATCACCATACATTCATAGCTAACGGAACCTGACAACACTAATCACTGGGTATCGACATCCAACTAGTACTTGAAAATAAAGACGGTCGTACCGGGCTTCAACAGCATCACATACAAACTTACCAAAGATTAACTACCCATAGTATGTGAACCTTGGTGCAATAAACAGCCTTATAATACATTATGTTTACCTATGAGTACTCTATAATTCCGGTACTTTCACGCCACCAAAACAAAGTTGCAAGCATCTACTCGAAAAGGACTAGGTCATGATGTCACATACCTCTGTTGTCATGTCGAATGCCAAAAAATTACCCCCAAATAAAGGTAATCACGGCAGTAGGCTAAAATAGAGGCAATCACGGCAATAGCCCCAAAAGAGAGAGTACTTTGGAGCGAACATAACGTTATTATCTGACGGTAGATTCAGTGAGTCAGTTATTAATGTTCCTTCTCCACATATGTGCGCATTTACCGTAACGCTTGCAATCAAGGAATTCATACAATTATATAATTTAAAAAAAATCGCACTGACTACTGGAACACCATTTGTTTCAACACTGAACTTACTGGTTACCACAGTAACGCAGCAGAAATGACGTTGGCGTCACATCCGTTCACATTTCTATCAGGGATTCTGCCAGGATTTTCGGTTTGAAGAGGTGTTAACTCAAAATTGGGAAGGTGTCAGTGGAATTTTGCACGGTTTCTATTGATTTTTACCTTAAAAATTTTAAAGTGCGGGGTCTGGCAGAATAACTGATTTATATGCTTTTCCTTACGCTCAGTTGCAAGCCGTAACCTATCGAACAAACCCTTTTTGATTTTTGTCATTAAAAATTAGTGGGTTATAAAGTATACGTCAATTCAATATCTCTGTGTTAATATTTCGATCTACAGCCTATTCTTAAAACGTTGACCGCATTGATTAGGCTGTTTTGAGCTGAAAATTATCGTCCAACTTCGGGTATCTTCGGAAACTGTAAACCAAAGATGCCAGTTTCGAGCCCTCAGAGGTAGGGTGAACCTTCGCAACTGGGAAACATTTGTGCAAAATGTGTTTTTCTTCTTTTAAGTGCAATAAGGCATGTTGAAATGTTATTAAGCGTAGAAATAAGTAACATTCATTGAAATACGTAATGATACAGTATTTCGAAATTGTCCATACATCTGAGCACGTGATGGTTTTGCCACCTACGTTTCCATAGGTACGTGAAAGAACATATCCAATGAAATCAAAGACAGCAGACATATTTCTCCGAATTCATAGTACAATAAACAAGACAAAGGGGAGAAAAACAACAGCTTTTGCAACGGATATGAATATCATTCTCTTGGATACTGAAAATTCAGTCATATTTCTTCAGAAGGAGTTCTATCAGAAAGATGTAGGTACATGTGTTCATGTTAGCTCAGTGGTAGGAGTTCGCGTTGAGTCGTGACCGAGTGAGGACGCAAACTTGCTTGCTCCCGATTTGAAGAACTTTTGTGTTAAGCTGCACTGACCAGCTTTGTGTTTCAGAAGTTTTTTTTTTTTTTTCGTTCCTTAGTGTGACTTTATATATTGACTGT
>JAGDQP010038316.1:0-18217 GCA_022664845.1 Lepisma saccharinum
CAAGGACAGTTTCTTTTAGCTGTTAACGCCTTAGAGAATATCTTTCATTTTCTTTTGACTCACCATTCGTTGATAAAATTAGATAAGTTATTAAATGTTAAGTTTGATGGTTGTGCGGATAATGAGACCTCTGCACGAATTGGCGCTCATTTGATGTGCATTATAAATGTTCTACACGAGGAGAGGGATGGTAAAAAGGAGATACCGGCCCCTTAGTGTAGGTACAAAAATGGAATTCGCCTGAAAAGTCAAAGAACTTACACTGCAAAAGATTCAACATTTCTCGGTGTATCAGGGTGACCACCACATTTTTGTGTTATGATTTAACACAATGAATGAGTTGTTAATGTTGATTCAACACATCGAACCCTAGCCAAGAATAATGGGCTAATATCGGCCCAACACTGGGCTAGTAATGGCCATTATCGATAATGGTTGGCCCAGGTTTGGTCCGATATTCTGTGCTGCTAGGGTCCGTTGTGTTGAATCAACATTAACAACTCATCCATTGTGTTGAATCGCCAAATCAACACAGCTTGTTGTGTTGATTTAATACAAAAAGGTGGTACTGCTGTGTTGGTAGGGAATAGTGTCATACCAGCACTATCGCAGTGTTGAATCAACAATAACAACACATCCATTGTGTTGAATCACCAAAGCAACACCGTTTGTTGTGTTAGTTTAAAAAAGTGGTCACCCTGGGACACCGAAAGTGTTAAATTAACACAGTAATTTTTTTCAGTGTAGGAACAGCTTAATCAAGATTACTATATTGATTCTCACCTCCATCTTTCGAATTCGTAAATAATGGAAATCTGCACCATTGCCTTACAGCAGTTGGTGGGTGTAAGAAAATGATTTTTTACTAAAATTACTACAATGTAAAAATAATACATTGGGTATTAATTTTAAGAGCTTTAAAAAATGTATCCAATTCCGTAACTAACGATTCGTTATAAAAATAAAACTTTAGTAAACTTTATTTTGTATGCGGCAGTCTAGTATCTTTTGACTTCGGCCCATCACGATTTCGCCTATAATTAAAATCCACAAACATCCATGCCCCAAGCGGGATTCGTACCTACGACCTTCGAGTCTCTGGCCTAACTCTAGAACGATTCGTTGTATTCCTAATAAAGGTCCATAGTGCTGTTACCGCCCATACAAATCATTTTATCTTATCTTATCCTAATAAAGGTTAATGAAACACATTAATTATCTTGTACAGTTTTTGTATTCATGTTTTCTAAAACTATTGTAACTTTGTGCTCAAAAAGTATACGAATCGTTTAGCAAAATTTTATTCTCTCATTCTGATGTTGAGAATTAATGCTTCTTGTAAGTACACTATTGTTCTCCAGGAAAACATTTTAACCACGTATTGTACACATGTCCTGATAAACTTCAGCTTATACATTTTCGCAACGAACTTTATTCATATCAAGAAAAGTTATACATTTGCTGAGCAGTTCGTAGCCCAATTGGTTAAGGCAATAGGATGAACAAGGTTCTATTCCCGCTCCCGTCAACATTTTTCGTTCTTTTATAGGGTAGCAAAAACGCTTATTGATACAAAGTAACTTGTTTGGAAAAGTGTACAAAAGTCGTACAGACGAAGTTTTCAAATACTGATCGGAAGTGAAAAACTATACACAATGAAATTATTCCTTTTTATAGACAAATCCAAAGCGCATCCGTATATATCATCCTTTCACACTATGAGAAATTCGACAGTATATGGCTGACTTCTGTCTGACTGGGGGATACAGACAGAGACAAATGGTGAATACTAAGTGATTATAAAGGATCTGTCAGTTTTAGGGTCAAATTCATAGTTTCTCCCACCCTCTCAGACCATGAGAAATCCAACGGTGTACGACATATCTATATCTGACTTGTTGTTAATGAGATCTAGGGGTAGAACGAACAGATAAGATAAACTCTATAGCTTCCCATTATAGATACGGGTGCTAAAAAAGGATCCAATGTTCACCCGATTGAGATGTGCAAGAGGTACATTTAAAATGTAAAAGAAGTGCGCTTTTTCAATTATTTGGTGCTACAAATGTTCTAGCAGCATTGAATATAATTTGATTTATGGCCTTTAGATAACTTTGACCAGACCGATTTTAGTAGATAATTGCAAAGGAAAGATAATTGTAAAAGTATATGTCTTATATGCTGGAAAATGTAACGATCCCTGTAATATTGTGTATGTGTGTAACAAAGCAACAAACAAGTTGAAGTATCATCACCAAAAAAAAACTTCCCGAACAAAACACGGATAGAAGTTAACTAATCTTTTATTTTAATTCACCTGGTATTGATAAGATTTGGAAAATAATTATTTTAGTTAGTTATAATTTTGTGGGGAGCAACTTTCTCATTTCGGTTGTACCTCTTTTATTTATCAAACCTAGCTAATTAGCGCTGGGTAAATGGAACACTCATGCAAACAAAAAAACATGGGTTGCATATAGACAAGGATATGCTACTTGAGATCCAACTAAATCCTCCAATGTTAAAAGAATTAACAAGGAAACTGTCTCCAGTGGGACACGAAAATCAGTATGAAACTTTCACAGTGCATTGATGATGTGTTCAAACGAACATTCCCGTAGTACTACGTTACGGAATTTAGCGGAACATGAGTTACAAAACTCCAAGATTTTAGAAATTTTGTTCTCAACGTCTGAAGGGTAGACATAACTTCATACATATGTGTTAAAGTTATGTATTTTTCCATTCACTTTTATATAAAGGTTTGTGCTGAAGATAATTTAAATGTTAGAGTAAAGTTATTGATGAATTTGACGTGTTAATTAATTGCTCTGGTCCCTGCCAAGTGCAAATAATATATAAATACTGGATGATCAAAAATAAACTTCCCCTCCCGTTAATTTCGTAACCAATTGATTTCTATGAGGAATCCCGAAATACACCCCATTTAATTTCAGGAGGAATATGCCATCGTGGTCAAGCATTGCATGCTGTCCTATTTTGTTGTAGTCTAGTGGCAAAAAGGGAAATTTTCTTAAATGAAAACATGGGTCTAGTGACACATCATGTCAATTGTCTTTAGGTTTTATTTACCAAAGCATGAATTACAGATGAAAATGAATTAGTTCTCTTTTATATGTTACAGCGGTAACTTTTACTGTCACTTGCCTGAGGGATGGCGCTCCTCGGTGATATCTTTTCCGTCCGAAAGGACGAGAATTTAGCGAGTAGTGTTTTAGTTATGGTACCAACTCAATATTCGTCTCGTGATATAGATACAAACTCAGGCAATTTTCAGGCATGATGTTTGGCAGCGGGGTTCGAACCCATGTGCTTCTCCTTTCCAACGCTCAATGCTGATCTGAAATTCGCGGCATTAACTAATTCATCACAGGGGTTGGGTACTATTGGATCACAAAACATGAGATAGGGCGTTTAAATACATGACAGTGATGTTTGCAGGGGTTTCTTTATATTAACGATGGCAGTTGGGACGCTTATAACGTTAAATTGTGTAAAACATTACCTTACCTACCAAGTTTCACTTTATAATATTTGAAAGTTCCAAACGCAATTTCTCGCAAAGTTTTCAAAGAAACTAGTAAATGATCACATGTTTTTTTGTAAATAGAACCTAAAGACAATTGGCATGATATGTCATTTGACCCATGTTGTCATTTTAAGAAAATTTCACCTTTTCCCACTATACCACAATAAAATAGGACAGTATGCAAGGCTTGACCACGAAGGCAATTCCCCCCTGAAATTAAAAGTGGTGGATTCCTCCTGGAATCAAATGGTTATGAAATTAACGAGATGGGAATTTTCCTTTGGGTCATCCTGTATTTATATAATATTCGTATTTGGCAGGGATCAGAACAATTAATTAACACGTCAAATTAATCAATAACTTTAATCTAATATTTAATTTTCTTCAGCACAACCTTTTATATATAAAAGTGAATGGAAAATGCAAAATTTCAACACATATGCATGGAGTGTTGAGTACTCTTCAGACATTCAGAACAAAATTTTAAAAACTTTGAAGTCCTGTAACTCGTGTTCTGCTAAATTCCGAAATGTAGTATTATTGAAGTGTTTATTTGAACACCCCATAAATGCACTGTGGAAGTTTCATGGTGATTTTCGATTCCCACCGGAGGCAGTTTTCCTGAAGTCAAAATCATATTCAGGACGGGCTTAAGCCATAGTGTTGTTACCACTCATTAAGTTCATTTTATCTTTTCAAAAATATTTTTCCCTACAGAATAAAACCATTAGCATTATAGTTTTCTATCAACAAAATGAATTTTTTAGGGTCATATTGTGTTGCTTATTATATAAGCGAATAGCCTCCGAAAATAACTTTGTTTGATATAAAACGGTAATAATGCTAATATGTTTCTTCTGTACTGAAAAACAGGACTTTTGATTTAGTTCTTTTAACATTGGAGGATTCAATTGCTGTTATTCAAGAATCAAATACCTCCTCTCCTCTGCGTAAAGGAAGTTAGGACCCATAAATATTCTACGGTTTTGCTTCAGTAAAGTGTGATAGATACGTATAGTTTTGTGGAGATTTGTTCAACGGTGTGGATTTGTAAAGCGGACCTTCATACAGACAAACAGAAACACAGAATTTTAGCTTTATTTATGAGAATTCTAATTCGTCTTGTTCTTTTAGCCTTATTCAATTTTTACATATCTTCCTCATGTGCTTGCAAAATTTTAGAAAAAAAATATATAGATTCTTTCTGCCCTGACATTGGAAACAAAAACATTTGGTTATCCCTTCACTCTTTGAAAAGGCACTGCATCAAATATCAAGTCGCTGACTGTCAATTGACAATTACATTTTAATACAGATAGAACTTCGTTTCCGGAAAGTTCTGGATTTGACAACACCAGACGACCACCGTGAATGAAATTTCTCGACGGCTTTCCCCTAGTTACACCAGACTAATGCCGGGATGATTTCTTCAAACTAGGACCTGGGCGACTTCCTTCTCTCATCTCACTTTTCTCCCCTCCCTCATCGTTCTCTCGTGATCTCATTTGTAAATGAGAGTTGGACAATAAAAAAAGGTTTGTGAAAGAACACATATTTGTAGATTGAAATTTGTTTAATTAACAACAATTTTTCTAACACGTTAAAACTGTAGTACACAGCAGAAGGATACTACAGCTCCTGAAAGTTAGTTACGAGCACATTTTGTTTGAAGATGTTAGCGAGAATTCAGTGACAAACAACCAAGCTGCCTTTACCGGTGGTAGAGTGTTAGCTTGGCACTCGGGAGCTCTTGGGTTCGATACCAGCGGTAGGCTATCGTGATTGAGTTATTTTTAAAATTGACAGTTACACCAAGAAAATACCTGGATAGTATCTTCAAATAAGGCCTTGAAGGACTCCTTTCGGTAACTTTTGCATATCCTATTCTGCCCCGAGCCACAGGTCATAGCTAGTTAAATTCATAATCAATAACAAACAAAGACCTTTAAATTCTCCGTCACCCAGAAACTTAAATGCATCAAAATTATGCATATTAACTACATAATTTGATGCACTAAAATATATAATCTTTACTTTCTGTTACGTCACGTAGGACTCCAAGTTAGGTATTGATGCATCTTGGTGCATATAAAGAACAAATGAATTTAAAATGCATCTAATATATACACAGGAAATATTTCAGATTGTTGAGATGTCTCAAATGATGTAAATATCTGCATTATGCTCTTTATTCAAGTTAGTATATTAAAATTATTCAATTACAATTTCCTTTCGTAGTCAAAACGTCAAAGTGTTACTATGCTATCAATAAATCTGAGGTTCAGTTATTAGCAGAGTGCTCGAGGTTTTACCTAGAAAATTTCATGTGTTCCGGCCCGAATAGGGTTTGAGCTTAGTCGCCTTTCCCACAGTATTTTTTGTTGAAAGAAAACGAAATCGCTAGATCAGTAGAGCTGGATTCCACAGAAAAAAGCACAGAATTGTCTGTTAAATGTTAATAAGAATATGCCAATGTAATTTTGATTGACATTCTATTAGCAAACACGTATTTAAGGAATTTCACACATCAATGACAATGCGACTTATACAAATTGCTTAATTTGTGTAATCATTGTTGCCATGACGAGGGTTTACCACTGTGAATCACCAAATAGAAACTGCGATTGTTAGATGCAAAGAAGCAGCGTTCATGATAAAACAATAATGAAGAAAAATTGCATGAGGTTTTTTTTCCTATTGCACTTGATGGAAAAGGT
The DNA here is from genome assembly GCA_022664845.1 of Lepisma saccharinum. Taxonomy (NCBI): domain Eukaryota; kingdom Metazoa; phylum Arthropoda; class Insecta; order Zygentoma; family Lepismatidae; genus Lepisma; species Lepisma saccharinum. The sequence goes on from JAGDQP010038316.1 coordinate 6,268, forward strand.
CAAGAAAAATGTCAGTAACTTTTTGGGTTGATTTTAGCTCATATTGTCTTGTCTCACATTAGCAACAAAAGGACCTCGTCTCGACAAACAGATACAACAATAGCTGTAGCGTCATTCTCCCAGGATTCGATTACGTCATGAAAGTAGGTGTGTAGCAAGGAAACAAACTATAGCTCACGGCCACCAAGCCTCTGATGATTCCTTCACGTATCCTGTGTTGCGAAATTAACGTGATTTGCACCTGCGCGAGAGATACACCTCAGTTTCAGCGTTTTGTTACAGTTCACTGACTGCTTTTATGGTGCCATGGTCAAATGTTGTGGTTAGAAAGATTGATACACTTTATAAATATGGATCAGTGTGGCCAAAGCTAATACCGTTTCTAGAATTCCTTTGTTTACTTTTGCTTCTCTTTTCTCAACAATTTCATAATTTAGTTCGGGCAATGTTAAGACTCTGCAAAGTTACCTGTATTTTTAGAGATGGTCAACTCTATTTTCAAATTTTCGGAAGTAAGGTACGGAATTTGAGATGATGTAGTTTTGAGATACTGGTTGGGTTGACTTGTGATTCTCATCCTAATCGAAGGAAAGAAGTAAGTTACTAATAAAGTGGGATCCGAACCACGCTAAGGCTTGAATCAGAGGCAGAATGAGGGTGCACAGACCAATATGCGATACCAATGGTCACAAACAGTTGCCTCCCTCCGCTACTTAGCCTTGACTCAACGATTAGACCTCCGCAACAAGTTCCTGCCAAGAATAGCTGGGAGACAGACTACGAGTCGTGAAAATTATTCAGCCTTTATCAAAGTCATGTTTGGCAAGTCAACGAAAACCATATAAAAAAGCAACAAAAAGCTCCTGTCATCCAATGCTAAATAGAAGTGCCTCCATAAGTTCCATATATACCTGTACATAATTTTTTGCTTGCACTTTTCGATTGGTAAACAAAATTACTGAAGAGACTGTAATGTACATATTTTGGTACATCAGATACGAGTACCATTCACATTGAGCTAATATTAAAACTAAATCTAGGCTTATAATTACAAACACTTTTTGGATCTATATGATATTCGAAAGTGTGACCTTAAATTTATATTTACAATTGCCCCGAAATTTGTTGACATAAGTATTGTGGTACACAACATTACTATTGAATTATCGGAAATGTAAGGAGTATTCAGTGAATGAATTCTCTGTGTTTTACTTTAGGATATCATATCTAATAAATAGGTTTCACGGAATATTTAAATCTTTAGTTATGATCAGAGGATCACAAGCATTTTGAATAAGCTTAACAAAAATATATTATTTCAAATTGGATTCGAAGTTTCATCGCCAGTATCTAGTCATCTCTGGCTTAAGGCATATTTTTACAATTTTGGTTATACTGTAAAATTTGTTAAAATATCTAGAAATCGACATTAGGCTTTTAGATAGACAACTGACTTATTTTTAAAATTTTATGGTCAAACTCTAACATACAAGGTGAGTTTTTCTAAAAGTAGCCAAAACAAATTTAGATTGCTTCCATTTTTCATTCGTAAGCCAAGAGGAAAGAAAAGGGCGTTGATCATTTTAAATATTTCATAACACCATTAACTGTGGCATTTGAGAAAGAGGAACAAAAATTTCCCATGTAGGATGTTCATTAGTTTCATTATTATGAGACCAAAATGATAATAAATCATGTCATTCGTTAGTAAGTATGTTAGTCGTTAAAAAAACAGCCATATGCTATGATTTGTTGATAAAATTTTAATTTAAAAACCCTTTTGGTTAGGCCACCCACAGTGCAGAAAATATTTGGGGGATGCATAATTGGCAGGCAAACGAAGACAAAAAATTAAAATGATTCATTCAAAGGAAATTTTGAAACTTCATTTCAGCAGGCAATCGAACGTATACCCCCCCCCCCCACCAATTATTCATCTGATAGAATTAGTAGTACTGGAATTATATAGCTCTACGACTTATTTTACCACTCTTAGAAACCTATTTACCACTCTTAGAAACCTACCGCTCTTAGAAAGTAAGTAAGCATTTTGTTCAGCGGAACATTCTTTTCTTGTTGTTTGCATCTCAGGTACTCATCCCCTACCCCAGTTTGTTTACACTAATACACTATCACCCCTGCATACTTCAAGATAAAACTTGTTCACTCAATTTAACGTCTCAGTAGATAAATAGTCTGATGTTTATTGCTGGAAATGAATTTTGAGTTTATTACATAACAAAGTACACTGTGAAACGATTATGTCACATCACAACATGATTATGCTGTAGTAGCAATTTTGCGTAATTGTTAGTTTTTGCATAACATGATGCGGTATTTAACACCATCTACTGTAAATCTTATCTTTTACTTTTGTAGTGACTTGATTCGAAATTCCTAATAATAATTTTGTCTTAAATTCACTGTGTATTTTTAACTGTACACTAACTCTGAGTTCTTAGCTTGATTTCGAACAAGCAAACAGAAAAAGAACAAATATAATTATGTAAACAGGCACTTTGAAACAATAAATGAACAAAATATAAAGCACCTTCAAATAAAAAGTAAATAAAAACGTAAACTTTTCATAATTCGCAAAGGAATTAATACCGTAGAGCTCAACAACACTTAGACTGATTCCCTGCTTTATTATCGCTCAAAATTAAAGAAGGTTGTGAGATAATTTGTTCCTTTTTTCACTTTTAAGTGCATATCCTTGGTGGTATTTTTAATTATTATTTTTTACTTCTAATGAATTAAAAAATGCACAGCCATTTTCAAAAGGCATTATTTTTTATTTCCAATTTTACCTAAGCACGTCTTTCCTTATATGCAAACCAAACAACATATTTGATATGTGGGTGGCGTACGGAAACAATACTAATTGCAATCGCTACATTTTCAGTCGGTTAAAAAGTTAGAATTTTTTTAATCTAGTTCTAAATACATCTTTAAGATACCTTAACGAGGCAACTATAAAAACATTCTCCACGAAACAGAAAATTTCACAAAAATAGTTGCATTGGATCACAAGTTATATAGCGAAAAACACAGCAATATTTATGTACACTTAGATTCATAGAAAATATCCGATGGAAAATATGTGAATGTGCGAAAGATGCACAATCTGCCAACGATGAGTAACTACACCAGGGGATCCTTTTCGAATATAGGTTGGTATTACCATATTGTGAATTTTATCAGCAGACGTACAATGTATATCCAGCGGTCAATTTTTATTATTCTAAGTATACATCGAATTTAGAGTTCTTAATTTCTTGAAATGCTTAATCATGCCTGAAAGATACTACAACGAGACTGTAATTTTAGCATTCTCTACAAAACATGAAAAGTTTACTTCATTATTTTCTTTGAATTTACGTAGCAAAATTTATAGCGAACAAAGTTCAGAACGTCTTTACAGAAGGAAGCACATTAGGGATTCAATAAACAATGGTCTATAGAAGACCCTAACAGTAGTCAGTATAAATATTTGAAAAGTTACACCTTATTTTAACGTACTTTACTCCGTTTTTGAGGCTTCATCCCATCTCAAATTACTTAATTTCACTGTAAATGGAAGTGTCATATACCAACAGTGTTCCTAATTCAAAACACTTCAGGTTAGCTGACAACAGCCAATATAAAAATCAAGCAGGATTTAAACCCTCTAAGGATCGCCTAACTGACTTCGGTTTATTGAGGATCTACCCCAACCTCAATACACTGTGAAAAATAATGAATTAATTTTCACTTTCTGTGCACATAATTATCTTCATGAATTCTATTAGTATAGTGCTCACTAAAAGTAAGTTACAAAAAGTGTAGGAATTTTTCAAACTCACTAAAAGTAAGTTAAGAAAAGTGTAGGAATTTGTTCATGTCTATTTTGTAGCAAATGAGACGTCACGTAACAAGATGTTAAAACAGCTGCAGGAAAGGAGTGAGGAAGACGGAATGAAAATAAATGTAAATAAAACCAAGGGAGTGGTAATCGGAACATATCGAACCATAGTTGGCCTGAGATAAAGTTACCTAAGGGCCTTAAATAAAATTCAAATTCAAATTGAACCATAGCAAACATCAAGAGTGGAAAAGAAACAGAGAAAAAGGTATCTAGCTTCAAATACTTAAGAGGTATTATAAATTTGGAGGATAGGAAGTCTGAAAAACATATACAGACGAGAATAGCAATTCGAAACAAGCGGTCACTAAGAAAGAGAAATCTCTTCTGCGGATAGATTACCATAAAGTTGAGGAAGAGATTAAATGAATGTGTTGTATGGATTATTGCGTTGTCTGGAAAAGAAACATGAACTCTACCAGTGAAAAAATAAAATTAGAAGCTTTTGAAATGTGGAGATGGAAAAGAATCGAAAACGTTAGCTGGATATAGAAGATCCGAAATGAAGAAGTGCTGAAGAGAATAGGCGGGACTCGAGCAATACTGGAGACGATAAAGAAGAGCAAAAGTAACTGTTTAGGATATTGGATGCACAGAGATTGTATATTGAGATATGCAATTGAAGGTATGTTGGAGGGAAAGAGAGGAAGAGGAAGAGGAATCCAACACTTTGATAGAATTCAGGATCATAAATCGTATGTTGAGAGAAAAAGGAAAGCGGAAGATGGAGATGAATGGATGAGGCTTAGCTTGGTTTGAACTACCTAGTGTTTTCGGCAGAATACCAATGATAATGATCTAAAGATGAATTATGAACGCTTCTTTCGCACTTAATTTTTCACAATTACTTTTAAAACAATTTTTGCACACCTTTAATCACAATATGTCGTGATTGATTTACTCTGGATCACTCAATTTTACATCAAACGTCTTCCATATAAACGATAAAAGTGAGAGATTTACTTTTTCTAGTACCACTGTTGTTTATAGCAATAGACTATTGCCCACGCAGTGGTATGAACTAAGGCCTCTAAAGTAGTGTGGGCTAGGGCGCTAGGCCACCGTCCACAAAATTGTGGGTTTGAATCCCGCTTGATCTATGGATGTTTGTGGCTTTCTGAAGCATCACTCTCGTACAATCGAGTTGGGACAAGTTATGAAGATTCCTAACACAAAAGGAAGATTTTTTATCGAGACAGCCCAAGTTTTATCCCCACACCCGCCAACATATTTATTTATTTCTTATTCAGTAAACCAGATATTAATACGCTTGACGTTGTTAAAAAAGGTGAACAAAAATGTATACAAATGTTTCAATACTGATCGGAAGTGAGAAACTTTACACAAAGTGATCAAACGGTGTCTTATTGAGGTTTATAAAAAGATGCTTACAAATGTAAAGGAAACCCACTTTTTCAAAATGTAGAAATTTAATTCAATTATAAGAGATGATTCAATTATAATCGTAGAATTCTGGGTTCAAATATCTTCATTGCAATGAGAAGAAAATCCGATATTTCTCTATAGAATAATGTAGACCATACAATATATTGAATTTAATGATTTGTCATTTTAATTATAGTTGGATCAGTCCATTAAATATTTTGAGTCTCAAAGAACATTAAGGCAAATGGTAAAATTTCTACCTTGAAATTTGAATTTTGACTTTTATTTATGGTTTTTAGGCAACTAAGGCTCAGTCCGGGATAGAGGAGGAGAAACGATGCGGGAAGGCGTTGGTCAAGGCCTAAGTTGAGGTACCATCCCAGCATTTACCTGGTGTGACTGAGGAAAAAAAACTGGAAAAACCTGTCAGGATGGTCGGCCGTTGAGATTGAACCCACAATCTCCAGAATGCTACGCCAACGCTCTACCACTGTTCTGCCTCGGAGAAAGAGGTCCAACTTAAACATTAAATTATATCATTCTGACTGTACCGGGTCTTAATCAGCCACAAAAGGAAACACGGGATAATATCAAACCCTCTATTTTCAAATTCATTCCAGGTTAACGTTAAATGTTAATTTAAGGATTAGAGGTTTGTTAAAAATAAATAACACGCACCGATTAAAAACATTCGTTTTTAAAGAAAAGGCATCTTTAATCTGTGCCCATGTAAAATGGCAGCTTATTAACCTCTCTAATTAGTTTAACTGGTTTACAGGAACTCTGTATTTAAAAAACACATTTATGGGTCAGAGGCAGCAATGGCCTAAGCAAGTCAGAAATCTGTAGTATGCCGTCCCTGGGCGAGCATACTTTCAAAAGGACTAGAAGAGATAGGTAATGACCAGGGCTTTTGTCTTGGTACCATACTGGCACTAACCTGGTGAAACTGATGGAAATTATGGAGAACCTAAGTCAACATTGTCGGCAGCAAGACTCGATATGCGCTATTTTCCTAAGTGCCAATCCGAAACCCGTAATTGTAGCCATTAGACGGCGGGGGCTGGTTTGAAAATTATTATGGTATTGAAATAATGTGTGAAAGTTAAATTTACTCCATTCATAATTGAGTAATTTACTCAATATTATAAACGCAATACAAATCGTTTCCATTAAAATTATAAAAATAGAAGAATAATATTCGAATTAAAAGGAGGAGTTTGGTCAATTTTGAGTCAATTAGTAACGTTGGTTATACTATGTTGTCCAGTTGTACAACGCCTTTACTTACCATCGTTTGTAATATAAACATCCCTAGCAAACGTCAGTTTATACTCTATAATCTTGTTATATATAAAACACAATCTATAGCGGAATGTTTTCCTAGTCTCAATTATCTCGTGTAAAAATGATTAATAAGTATTAGCTCAATTTCATACGGATTGTGCCACTCGCTTTACGGTAGGTACTAATTGCATACACAAATTAGTTTTTAACCTGAGCCTTTGCCCAATAAATAAATGAACGACTAACCTTCATGCAATCATTATTGTTTGTATATACATATATTTAAGCAACAACTTTTTTATATTTAAAATTGGACCCCAGCATTATTTGCCCACTTCTAAAGAATTATATGTAGCTTACCTTGAAGCGCTTCCATATTCTCCGCCACACCATTAAAGCGACAGTGTTGGAGTGAGATGATGGTCGCCCCTGGAGGTCAGGAGGAATCTGCTTCCTCAGCAGGAGACAAGGAAAGAAATCCCCAGTTCCTCCTCCTCCCTACATGCTCGGAAGAACTAAAGCAGCTGACACACATAGGATTCGGGAAAGTATAACCCGGGAGAAGTTTTTTTTTAAATCTATAAAGTTTTCACTCTTTAGGCGAAAGGGGAGTAGGGGGCGGGTAATACAAGTTCGGTAGGTGCTATCGGTGTGGTACGCTTCAGGCAAGTTATTCATGAGAGAAACACACACTGGCCTGACCCCTTGTTGTGTTGTGACCTCTTAATGCAGAAATTATCACTTCTGTCACAAGATTTCTTACATTCTAAATTATCTCTTGGCAATGAAAGTGAGAAGGCAGATATGCACTATGGTATACGAGAAGGCATACGAAGAGTTTACAAATCTATATATTTAAAAATGTATGTATGTATGTGTGTATGCTCCAGCATAACTCTGGTACGCCTGGAGCAATTTGAACCAAACTTGATACACATATCACTCACAATCTGGAAAGAAATACTGTGGAGGTAAGACACCCCAAACACCCCTAAGGGGGTAGAAAGGGGGCGAAATGTAAATTCAGCCAATAAATCATGATTGTCAGATATATCCTTACAGGCTGAGCAACCCACACAACACTGTTGAGTGTCTGGTTGACTACCTCCAAGTGGGCAAATTCGGCATGACCATTCATTTGCAACGGCTATCTTAGTGTTTCAATTCGACACCCCGCAGGGTGGTGAAGGGGTGAGAAACTTCTGGAGCCCGCTCCAACAGACGGGAAATCAGTTAGTATAATATAAAGTCATAAGTGGCAGTGATCAGCAATTAGATGACGAATTGAAAACATTATTTAATTTTTCACATTTAATGACAAGTTTTTATATAAGAAATTATTACGAGCTCCCCTCAGTGAAATACTTTATTTAAACAATATGGAATAAAGCATGATTAAGCTCATCAACAGTAATATTTGCTTTATTACAATAAACAATGGCTCCATATGCGATTTTTCGGGCATTGCGATAGGAATATGTGAATCAACTAATAGTTAATCAGTACTTACAATAGAAAAATATAATACTGTATTTACAGACGCCACTTATTTGAACATGAACAACTTTATTAGAAATCTCAGTAATACTTGGCTTAGGATAATTAAAAGATTAAGGGTGCATGTTTCTAAGAAAACCATACAGGATTTCAGATTTTCTGAGGAATGAGGCATGTTGAGTTTGAACTTCTCAGAATTTTCCTCAGTCACACCAGGCAAACGCAGGGATGGCACTTTCAACATAGGCCCTGGACGACACCTTCCGAAGTCCTTTCCCCTCCCCTATCCCGACCTGAGCCTTAGATGCCTAAAGACCATATATTAAAATTCAATTCAAGGTTCAATTGAACTTCTCAGAAAGCCGTAACAGTCTTCTTGTTAACCAAGACAACAGTTTTTGGTCAATATTATCTTCCGCATACATTTTATGACAAGTATAAGAAACGAAATTATCATCCTGCGCATAAATATTCAAATTAAAATTAGAAAAGTTTCCACTACTGTAAGTGTGCAATTCAATAGAAAGATATTTTTTAGAAGCAACACAGACGAAATTGACTCTACCGTCGTTGCTTACGATAGCAAGGAGCAGAATTTAGTGGTTTTCAGACATGCCTAGCAACGAGAAGCATTTAATTACACCGTTAGGAAATACTGTTTGCTACTACTTGAAGCCTGCAGCTAAAGAAGTAAGTTTTGCTTCGTCAACAAATCCATGTGCTGTTGAAAGCCATCCTTTAAAAGGAATTTGAAACTTGTGCACTGTGCAACATGTGACGTCAGTCTGCAATACACACTGGACAGTAGATACTGATTCTTGCACATGATTTTCCACTCTCAGTTACTCCCACCCTCACTCGTGTATCGGTATATGACTCTCATTATCAGCCTCACATTATCACATTCATATCACTCTTTCCCTCAATGATGTTTGGCCCAGAGCTCAAATGGGTCACCGGATCATTCGTGTAAAGTTCATGCTTGGGATCCGGCCTGACCCGGTTATCCGGAGGGTAAAGAAGAGTTTTTAATTATGTCCTTGCTTTTGAACAGTGTTTCTTTCAGGGGTGACCGGAAAGATGTTACCCCCCCCAGAGCACGAAAAATACGACGCCGAAAAGGGAAATCAATTTAGAAAAGTTTCGTTCAATGTATTACGACATATGATGTTATATTGTGTACCCACTGTAAAAATATGAACACTGTTAATTCTACATGTACCTGTTGTGTTCTTAAGTAAATAACTAGAATTCTCAGTTCATTATAATTATGTACCTGTTGTGTTCTTTAGTAAATAACTAGAATTCTCAGTTCATTATAATTCTCAGACCGGCTCGATCAGATCACCGGGTCAATCGGGTCAGATTTCGGACCGAGACACCTATGTTTGGGTCAGACCGGATCACCAAAGGTGACCTGGCTTCAGCTCTGGTTTGGCCCTCGATCTGACATCTTTATGTGGTCCTTAACTTCTTATGTCGCCACTTGACCATGATGTTATTAATCTCAATCTCAGGGCGATGATTGAACTTCACCCTCTTCTTGGTTCTTAGCCGCCTTTTACAGTTACTTTCATGCTCTGTACATGCGTGCGCATAAGGGGTACACTCACTGTTCGATTTGTTATAAATTACGAAGGAAGGGGGGAAACACATCCTAAAATTGTGGTTGATGGTAAGTTTCAACATATTACTTGTTTGGGTAGAAATAAAGATTGTATCCCTGGTAGGGATGATATTCGGAATAAAAAAACAGGGATGAAATCTTCACGTACCAAGGAAAATCCCTGGCATCCTCCCAGCAAACCGAACACTGTGTACAAGGCTCTACAGAAAAACATGGAGGGATAAGCTTAGGGAATCTTCAATAACACCGCGTACTAACGTACAAGTAGTAAGCAAATACCGTGAAGAAATTCTTCAGTGTCAATTTTCACGTAGATAATGGGTACCGGAAGAGAAGGTGAAGGAAAGAGTGAAAAAAAAAAGAAATGAAAGAAAACAGTAGAAAGCCAAGTGGGATATACCGACTTTCAGAGAAGTCCATATCGAATAAAAATACCGAGTAAAAAGGAGTATGGCTTCACCCAGTGAGCTCTAACTTACCATACTGGAGTGCTCGGTTGCATTACAAATCATGCAGGTATTTGTAGCCAGACGCAGGAGGAAACAGCTAATCTCGCTTGTTCATATCAAGTTTAGTACAAAATGGAGCAAAGATTTAAATTCTAGCTCAGTCTTTTTACATTTTCTTATCACTGTACGGCCCGTTTTCTTTATTGATCTCTTAATTCTTGCAAGTAACGTGCATATTATTTAGAGTATGTGCTATTATATGCACAGTTTGGTACGTGCTTAACTCAAGAATTAAAGCATGAATAGAACGAACCGCACAGCGACAACAAGCGTAAACATTGAGCTAGAACAGAAATTATTGTCCATTCTGGATTAAAGCGAAAATGGAAGAATGAGGTTAAATGCTTGCTTTTGGCCTCTATCTCTAGATACTAATCGATTACTCCAGTATCGTTACGTATAGCTCAATGGCACACCGGATTGAAAACGGTAAATAGAGATCGATCTCTACTTGCTTTGGTTGAAGGTATCACAGGCAGACGGAGAGACTACGAATTATAATTGAAAGAGAACCACTTTTGGGGAAGGGGAGGTCTACTAATAAAAAACGTATCTTGATGTGGAGTAGAATAAATCCTGTTTTTAACAGTCTCAAGAATAATGTCAAAGAAACAACGAATTTTTTGGACCAAATTCTAGACTTAAAGAAAAGTAATGTTTCACAGCCAAATCAAACGAAGTTGATTGTAAGCTGAGCAATTTACTATGTCTTCTCACATTTGAACGTTTTGTCAACAGCAAGAAGCAGTACCAACACGTTTTGGGCATTAGTTGCTTTTGGACAGACAAAAAAATAATACACGAAAATCCAAAGATAAGATTCCTCTACAGAGACTTCTGTCCAGAATCTCTCAATTGCAAAATTCTAATCTGATTACATTAATGGATACCAGGGCTGTAATGCTAAATTTTTAGGTGAGTATACGCTTCGCTGGTTGTAACGACACCTCACGCTTACCATGTATCTGCGTATTTTATAAAGTTTAGGTGGGTATACGGTGATGCCTAGAAATCTTAGGTGGGTATACGCTGTATACCCGCGTATACCCTCCATTACATCACTGCTGGATACTTTATTATAGGTTTATAATTAATCACCTTCTGGTACACATAATTGCTGAACATTACTCATTCAGAAAGCTTCTCAAATCACAAAGTCTAGTGGCGAAGATCACTATAAGAGGGGAAAGGCAGAGCAGGTCCATTCCATTTATTAGTCATCCAATTAAGTAGGCTTACATTGTCCTTGTATTTTAGAAAACGACGTTGTTCAGAGATAATTGGCCTGCTTAAAAATTGGATTATTTCGTTACTAACAGCGGTTCCAATCATTTTAACATATTTCCCGCTTTCAATCTATTAATGGCCTTTAGTCATTTCAGGCTCAGGCCAAGATAGTATGTATCATCCTGGCGTGGCTGAGAAAAACGCCTCAGTCAGGATGGGCGGTTGCTGGCATACATATTTCCCGTGTTGCACTTCAGCAATAGTTATCATATTTCATACCGAATCTTCATTTTAAAAAGAACCAGAGTTGTTTCCTATCCCCTTTGCTATCTGAAAGACATTATATGTTAACGACAACAAAATGTGTACATTCGAATTTACCTATAACTATGACTAATTACGTAAATAAATTTAAGAATAGAGTTGTGTATTTTCTAATCGCATCTCTCTCCTAAATCAAATCAGCAACTAATTTTCGTATTGCCTACTTATAAATTCAGGTCTTCACGTCTT
>JAGDQP010038317.1:0-18217 GCA_022664845.1 Lepisma saccharinum
ATGAGAGAGAGAAAAATAGTTGAAGCCTACAGGCGGCTATTTCAGAAATGTGAAACGAAACCACTTATTATAAAAAAGAAGATTACTTTTGGAGGTAGCCGGCCGAAAGGCATGGTAAATTAGGGTCGCGGCATGAAAAATGTTGAGGAACGCTAGCCTAGACAATTTCACAGTTTCGATTACTTTATCAACAATCTTAAGGCTGAATATGGCATTTCTTCCAGGCATATTACTACGTTCGTCACACATAAGGACATACAAGATGATCATAGTATGCGTCAGAAGGCACAAGAGTTTGTGGAAGAAGTGAACAAACATGTAACCGACGGGAGTGTGGACAAGAAAATGTTTGGAATAGAGAGCAAAATCAATTTAATTATGAAACGTCTTCATTGTCAACCCTATCTCACAGAGGCAAGAAAACAACAGCTGGTGTGTTGCGGTCTGTGCATAGCTCTACAGACAGCTATACAATTGATGTGGCTTTATCAATGAGTGACAGATTAGTTAACAAGCCTTATATGTTTTCAAATTTTTCAAAGAAACTTGAAGCGAAATGTCCACGAAACATGCACGTGGAGGCAAGCAAAAGTGTCAAAATGACGGAAGAGCATATGAAAAGTTTTCTAATTACCGTCCTTGGTGAACATGTACGTGACGATGCGAAGAGCCTATTGCTGTGTGATTCCTGGTCAGGCCATGAAGATCGTACTCTGTTAGATGAAAGTTTTCCGAACAAGGATGTTACGCTCAAGATATTGCCACCGAAGCAGGATTGGCAAAAACCATTTGGTTTAAATACTTTGCTTTATTTGTTTATATTACATATGAATAGAAATGAGTTTGTTTCTCCTTAATGTACTTATGCAGCAACGAGGTTATGAAGAACGGGACCTACAGCTACAGTTCAAAGCGGAATCCGAACCACTACTCGGTTTGCACCTGAGAAAAATTGTCCTCCACCGGAACTCGAATCCGGGACCCCCTGATTACAAATAGAACACTTGATAGAAATACGTTGTACTGATATTGCATATAATTATTAAGAGTCACTTCAGAAGAACAAAAAGATACACAAATGCACAAGTGAAATCACTGTACAGAGTTATACACATTATTAAAATAAATGGACAATTTCAAAAGACTACAGAGTAGAGATCTAATCTAGTCCAAGCTTGTTCACTGAGTCAGAAATACAGCGACTTAATTTGCATATCAATAAAATAAGTGAATAAAGATAGTACGAATTATTTGGGTTCACTCTAGCTCTGAACCATACACACATACAGAAAATACTTTTGATTTCAGTAAATTTGTTTTCTGGGGTTTTTATGAGAAAAAATCTTGTACGGAATTTCGGTATATCTTATCAATACTAAACATTATTAGAACAAAAGAATATCTATAATTTTTGCTTTCATTGCAATTGCATAATAATAATAACAGGAACTATAAAAATAATTAAATAAACGTTCTTCTTAAACTTACAAACAAACAAAACTTGCTTTCGTAAGTATAATCTCACAGTTGTGCATATTCTTTGAATAACGAATGGGAAATTTACATCTGAATGTAATATGAAGGGACCGGGAGTGAAACGTGATAACTCAAATTGTGTTTACCAAGCTTTTTTGAACACTCATTAAAGATCCTTCGTGAAAACTTTAAAAGATTAACTAAACTACAAGGAACCCTATATTCCTCTAACCAGGATAAGTTGTCACTGCACCTAATAAAAACAGTTTTGGCAATATTACTAGTTTTCATGATTTACTCCCGAACCTTTCATATTCTATACTATAAGGAAACCAAGAAAGTTTTGTCGCTTTTTGTGGAGGTTCAATTGGCCCTCACACCGTGAGTTGAATGCGAATGGAGATTAGGCGAAGGTCAGTTGTTGGTGTGGGTATAGCCAACATACTACCTGGTTGTGGCAGTTCAGTTACACCGTGAATGTGCGGAATGACAGAGTGAACATGGGACCTCCACAGAGCGTCATAAGGGTGTGTATGCTGTTCGAGTTCAAACTGGGGTCAAACGCAGCTGCAGCGGGGCGGAAGATATGTCAGGCCGTTGGTGAGGGTGTCGTGACTACGCGGACAGTGCAGCGGTGGTTTACCAAGTTTAAGGACGGTGACGAAACACTCGAAGATGCACCACGTGCAGGAAGATCAACACGGGTACCAAATGAAGATCTTCAGGCAGAAATTGAGACGAACAATGGCCAGACATGTGAGGAACTGGGACTACAATTCAGTGTGAGTGGAGAAACCATTCGGCAGCACCTCCATCAACTTGGGAAGCGCTACAAGTTGGGTCGATGGGTCCCACATGATTTGACTCCGGGCCAGAAGGCAACGCGAGCAGACACTTGTGTTTCTTTGCTGTCTCGTCTGAGGAAGGAGCCATTTCTGGACAGGGTGTTGACATGTGATGAGAAATGGGTCCTGTACGAAGCTCCACGGTGCCATTATCATTGGTTAGCATCCCATGAACCGGTTCCAAAACAGCCGAAACCAGCGCTGCACCAGGAGGTCCTCCTGTATGTTTGGTGGACTGCTCGCGGTATCGTGCATCGGGAACTGCTACCAGCTGGTCAGAGCATCAATGCAACTGTGTACTGTCAGCAGTTGAGCCGTGTTCAAGAAAAAACTCAAAACTCTGGAGCCAGCACTTCTGAATCGCAAAGGAGTCCTCCTGTTACAGGACAACGCTTAGCCCCACGTGGCTAGCATGGCCCGGGACACCATTCTACGCCTTGGATAGGAAATACTATTGCATCCGCCGTACTCCCCGGACATTGCACCGTCCGATTTTCACCTGTTCCATCCCTTGGACAATCACCTTAGAGGACGCCAGTTCAAATCCCTAGTAGAGGTGCAAAATGCACTTGATACCTTCTTTGCTTCACGGCCCACCAAGTTCTACCGCGATGGAATCCATGGCCTTCCAGAACGTTGGCAGAAGGTCGTCGATGCTGATGGGGACTATTTTTGATCTTCCAGGTACGTCTTAGGTGACATATCGATGTTCGAAGGTGGTGGGTGAAAAAGCGACAGAACTTTCTTGCTTACCTTTATGTAAGGATTAAAGTAATTAAAACTAAAAATTCTAGATTCTGTTCTACCAAATACCTTAACGTCCTTATGTACGCTAACTACAACGTTATGAAGGACAAGACCTACTGCGTACAGTGACATCCGAACCACTAATCGGTTTGCACTTTATAAAAAAATTGTGGCCCCATCGAGAATCGAACTTGGGACTCCTTCACTACAAGGGCGAAAACGATATAAAATTAAAGCAGATAGATTAATATGTGGAATCACCCCATGAAGTTCACACTATTTGTGGCATTTTTGCTTTCACTTTTTTCTTAACACCTGGTTTAAACCAGCCAACCCCGCATCGAAGACCAACAATCTCTTGATGTGTACTCTTTCGGCAATAAAAGCTCTACCTTGATTTTGTACGACTACAATGTGAAAAACCACAAGTAAAGTAACATTTCATCATCACACTTCACTCTGTGCTATACAATCAACTTCCTGCACCGAGGAACAAGCCTATGTTAAAATATACTTGGGAAAAGGCAGGTTATGGCATTGACATACCAACATCATCGTTAGAAAATGTAATTAGTGTGGCGTTTGATATTGGACTGCCTGAATGCAGAAGTGCTGTTGAATGTGAAAAAAAAATGGCTTTAGTCAGATGTGCATTTTGTTCTGTTCCACTTGTTTTGACCACTTCATTGAAATCTCACACCTGCACTTTGAGAACTGAATAGCGGAGCAACACTATCAGGTCAGTGAAAAAGGTTTGTTATTCAGATAGCGTAATTATTTTAAGCACAGGGAAATATATAGCAATCGGTCCCGACATTGAAATATGTGTGTTTTTGATCCTCTTATATCGATATTTTGTTTCTTCGCGTTACCAAAGTTCCTCTCTTAGATTTTGAATAGGTGATCATTCAAATGTCTCTCGTGGTAAGGCGTGCAGTTTTGCATGCGAATGGCTCATACCACTGTTTTTGGGATGAACGATTTATATTCTAAGCACATTTTCGTGCGGTTCTGAGTGTTCGTGGTCACGCGCATCCCTTGTGAGTCATTTCCAACACCGGGATAATATCACTAGCACAAAGGAGAGCCGAAAGGGCAATTTAAGGTAAATTTATGGGAAAAATTAAGGAAAATATTTACATTTTATACGTTCCGTATTAGAGCACACGTACAGCTTATATGTTCCGTACGTCTGCTCCCATCTCTTCCTAACTGTGGCAGATGAGTCAGGGTTCAGTATTTCTGGATGCTGACTCGAAAGGTTTCGTCAAAGGTGCAGCCGTGATAGGTGTGTTCAGGTATGGGGAGGTACGGAAGTTGTGATCGGGAGGAGTAGCGATGGTTATTGATGAGGATTGTTACAGGAGTTTGAATTTCGCCAACTTAGAAGGCGGAACATACGTTACAGAGTAGGAAATAATTGAGTTTGGAAGATATGCCAGTGTCGGAAAGAGTACGTCTTGTGAGTGACAAGATGTTCGAAGGTCAGTCAGGCTGGGATCAAAAATAGTACAGGTTCTGCAGTACGGGGTCTATTACACTTGCCAAGTTTGGAGGAGGGGTTGGTCCAGTTCTGGTGAGAATCGTGTTGAGATTCGGAGGTCTGCGGTAGGCTATTTTGGGACACGACGGGAAAACTTGAAATAGTTGTATATATAATAGAGTACCCATAGCCCCTTACCTAACTGTCACACGCTTACAGTGAATATCTCGCTTCAGCTTTCCAAGAACATGAGTCACACGGTTCTACACCGTTTTTTATGGGAAGATATAGTGTATTTTCTGCATATAAGAATGCATTCTTACTTTCCATGCCGAAAGGGGGAAAGGACGAGACGGAGCGGAAGTTCAATGAAGGAAGATAAGGGTAGCTGGAATTTTGCTTTACTCCCATTTACGTACACAAAATATGTGGGGCAATGACGTGATTGTTGATGACAAAGGTTATGACACACAAGGAAAGTAAGGGAAGATCTAGTCACGAAGTCTTCAGTCCGTTTTCAATTGAAGATGTGCGATATTGACTTCAAATTGCACATTAGAGCTCATATGAAAGAAAAAAAGTCAAAAACCAAAATTTAATCTGTTTTACTGCAAATAAAAATATATTATTAATCACTATACAGTGCGTTCCATAACCTGTTCCCTTTAACTTTTCCAATTTTAGGATAGAAAGAATAAATATTTCTTCGCTGTAATTTTGGAAACATTTGAGGGAGGTACGTAAGAATTGAACACGGCTAAATGCATAAATGTTGGCCAAAGTTTTGTCATGACCGCAGACAGATAAAATTGTGAAAATGAAACAAATACTGCTCGAACCAATTCTGTGGGTGCATGTAAGAACCTGATAAGCGACATAAAAAAAAAAAATATTTTACAGATACTTTCTCAAAATAATTTACAGGTACCCAGCTATGTTCTCTTGTAATGGTTATCCGGAAACACTATTTGGTTGCGCAAACCATGTTGTTTCTGTACAATTTCCCATAAGAGGGAATACTTTCGCAGAACTTTAAACCTGTCTTTCTCGAAACTAGATAATTGTCACTTTTCAGGATCTTGCATGCACCTCCAGAATTTAGACCAGGACTTAAGACAGATACACACACACCCCCTGACACAATATAGGGAATACCCCTTAACCGACATAAACACGCTATTGCATCCTTAAAGATGCACACCAACGACTGTATTTGCTTGAAAAACAACAGAATCTACTATTGAAACGACGAAATTGGTTTAGGGCTGTCGCCTAGTGTGCCAGGGTGTGGTCATGATTCATAAGTTGTGCTTACCTAAGGTTTCAGAGTAGGGAAAATTTCGTACCAAATTGCTTCCAGCAATATTTAGTTCAATTTCACAGTTTTGTCTGTTTGCGAGCACTTTAACATTGATTTCCCACAAGAAAAGCTACGCTACGCTACGAAACGTCTGTCTAATATTTATACATTTAGCCTTATTCAATTTTTACATATCTCGCAAAATTAGAGCGAAAATCACTGATCCTTTCTATCCTAAAATTGGATAGGAAAAGGGGGCAGGAGTTATGGAACGCACTGTAGATGGTGTATCAACGGACTTCCAAGGGCACCAAACTTCACTTACCATCTGACGATTGCGACTTCTCCGACTCAGAGACTGTTTCACGCATGTCTTCGCTTCTCTCACTTTCTTCTTCACAAGTACCAGTCCTAATATTTTGAACGGTAGAGTCCCTCCTATGTTCTTTCCCAGTCTTTACGACATCTTCTTTCGGAACACGCACAACTTTTGACTTGGAAGACGCAGCATCTTCAGGTTGTTTGGTACTTTCCTCTTTCTCCGAAGGGGCGTCTTCCTGCAACATGTTATCACTATCTGTCAATCCTCTCACTTTCAAATGGGCAGCCGTTCGCATGATGGAAGTCAACTGATTCTCTGGGATGTTCACCTCACCCAGATACATGTAATCAACCAGCACCTTCAGGTCTCGGTATGGAACATTCTCCAGGAGTATGATGGGATATTTGTTCCCATGATCAGTGAGCAGCTCCTGAAAAAACAACAGGAAGATATGATATGCCTATTCTTTAAATTTCACGTCACGTTATGATGGTAGATGCCTTCTGCTAAAAGGGTTATTTACCTACTAGTTTCCCAGATATCAGATGCTTCATGAAATAAAAATGTTACTAACCTAACATAATCTGTCGTAGACATTTCGATTAGGGTTTACAGAGTAACTCCGAAGTACACTACAGACTACCGATTTAGATTTAGTGGATCGGCGACTGCTAGACTAAACCCTGTGAATTATTTCTCTAGTGATATGAGAGTTATACCATGTTTATGGGAGACCTTAAGTTGTGGGAAAGTTAAACAACCTAATGTATTCGACATATTTTTGTTTGTGATTTGTTGAAAGTTGAAGAGGTAGCATTACACCATTTTATAGTTGACTGTATAAACATTTTCTAGATATAGCAAAAAAATTGTGTTTAATTTCGTTGCCCGAGTTCTGGGTTGAGGAACAAAGTTAGTAAGCTCGAAGAAATAATATTCCCCACACGTTACCATTTTATTCGTAAGTAAATTTCGTTATGAAAGGTTTTTTTCTTTGTGTGTGTGTGTGTGTATTTTTTGGGCAAACTAATTACTTCGTCCCGTTTCGAGTCCGTTAGCAGTTAACTCTCGAAAATCCACAAACATCCATGACCCAGCCGGGATTCGAATCCATGACCTTCGAGTCGCTGGTTTAGTGTCCCAAACCACAAGACTATCAAGTCGGCTCGTTATGAAAGAAGTCTTAGCTTCACTTGTAACTATATTTATATCATTAGCCGTGGTACTCCGCCAGCGCTTTTTTTTTAAAGTACAGTAATGGCTATCAGCACGTATTAGTATTGGCGTCATTTGAAAAACTGAATTTTAAAATAGGCTGGCAACACTAGCGATTGATTGTTTCGGGATACGCACAATATTTTTATATCTATTATTTCAAATGATGTTTATGATACGTTTCGTGCGTATACGTAAAACAGAATGGTAGTAATTTTAAATATTCAATTTTTAAAACTGATTGATAACACTGGCAATTGCTAAGTTTGGTGCTGATACGAACAACGGTACGAAAGTGCTCGGAAACATTATTATTATACTGTTGGGAACACTTGCAACTGCGGCACCTACATGACCTGTCTCACTACCTAGCTCATCCGCTCGTGCCATGTGGGCTTTGTGGTGGGCTAACGCCGTGTGTGGGGGTTTGCTCGGGATTCTCCAGTTTCCTCCCACTTCCTTCAGTCCACCAATTCCCAAATAATCATCCTGAACCAAAGTTGCCTAAAAACCTTAAAATTAAATCAAAATTCACTACCTAACTGCACATGTATGCAAAATCTGGAGTAAATAAATAGACATGCGTCAAACGGTATGCAATTAGAAATGTGCTGTTTTTAAAATTGGCTGGAAGTACCTCTAGAACACGTCTCTGTACGTAAATGTACAGTTTGGTGCTGTTACACTCAACGCAATGGAAGCAATTTGATATATTTTTTAAGTAGTTGGCAACACTAACAACTACATTACCGTAATACCTCCACGACCTGCCCCATTACCTAAGAAACATGTATTCAAAACTGGTAGAAATCAACGAACGCAAGTACATTTGTATACAAGATTAACTGTTCCGTTGTTGATCCTAATGGCGATCTGTCAACAAATTATGTGCGATGTGAAGCTAACGTTTTGTTATCACACACGGAATTTTTCGCTTCCTCGAAGTACTATTGAACCAGTAGACATATTCTATGAAGTAGGAAAATGGGAAAAAATAATGTGACTAAAGTAAAGAACTACAGAAGTCAATAGAAAATTTACAACAGTGTTACGCAGGAAACATGTTTAAGTTTAAATCAATGTTGCCAGGTGAGTAGGTGGATAAGTTTTTATGGAGAATGTACGACAATACTTAACTGCATGAATCTTATCCGACATCAACATCTCGTTCGTGATAGATGTTAAAATGTTATAATTATCTTTTAGTGTTACCTATCTTTTAACGCAATGAAATAATGGCTTTCGAGTCATTAGAAAAAGAAGAGAAAACGAAAAGTGTCCATTTTATTGAATTGTTTCCATATAATTTGTTTGAGATATAATTCGACAAGTTTGTAATTTAACTTTGTGCTTAAGGAAAATCCAAAAAAAAAAATATGCTAGAATTGCTTGAGGACAAATTAAGATGCTGTTGCGATATTCAGGTACAAATCTATTACGAAAAGATCAGGAAAAATATGAATGGATGCACGTGATTTTAAATATATTAATTTGGTTGCAATATATTGGTAGTAATGTATGTTTTCTATATTGCGATTAACATCCTTACAAGATGCTGTGAGAATTTCTTATGAACGTTTATTTGCTTGGACTTTGTATATCACAAGTATGGTCTAGAAATACATTTATGATACGAGAGGTTTTAGATAATTCCCAGATAATAAACCTTGTCTTTTTAACCTTTTAGTTCGTAATTCGTTGACTGGCCGACAAGGACCAGGGAAGGAGTACAATCAACAACGTAACAGAAAGATCTAATTTATCAGTAACACCCGTGCAAAACACAACAATCTTTCATCTATAATTAATTAGTTAATTCTGAAGGATTTCGCCTATATAATAATAATTATTTACATTTATTTTTAACAGATCTGAAATCTTACCTGGAAATACCAAGATCAATGCCCAACAGCAAAAGGTTCAGGAAGCACTGTACCGCAACGACATTCCCGCCCTGCCTGTACAGTGCAAAAGCGTTAAACCTTTTCACAGATTAGCAACTTTCATGATCGGTACAGCGAGTCCCCAAGTCTTACAATGAATGCTTCCTGTAGGGAGTGTATCGAGTACATCCGAGCGTGATAGTGCACAATGCTGGTTCAAGGTAATTTTGGTAAAGGTGTGTGCAGAATGGTTACTAAGGCAACCATACATACGGCCTGCGCCGCTGGTACTAGCTGTAATGCTATTAAGTAACCCTGGGAAGCTTAGCGATTTGTTAGTAGACTAGCATAGCTCATTTGTTTATCATTTACTTAAAATTTAATGTTCAACGAAACTATGATGCACTGTTGTTACTAGTAAAATGTCGAACTCAAGTAAGTCGTTAGAGTGAGGTAAGCGCAGAAACAGGGTACGGGCGACTTTTCTATTTAGTTTTTAAAGTAAATGACATAAAAACTACCGCATGGGAAAAACCTACTACCAGATCCAGGAGTAAAAAGAAGATGAAATTAACGTTGACCAGGCTTTCTCAATATGTATTGCTATTTCACTCAAGTTCAAAGTTACAGAGCCGCCGTAGCTCAGTGGCAGAGCGTTGGTGTAGCATTCGGGAGGTCGTAGGTTCAACCCCAGCGGCCGACGATCCTGACTGAGATTTTTCCTCTGTCACACTACGCAAATGCCGGAATGGCACCTTCAACATAAGCCCTGGCCGAAACCTTTACAAATCCTTTCCCCTCCCCTATCCCGGCCTAAGCCTTAGATGGCTAAAGATCACAAATAAAATTCAAGCAGTTAAGTTCAAAGTTGGCAACAGTTTAGAAGAGCTGTTGCTTCTTCATTCTTTGTAATATGAAAATGATTCCGAGTCCCATATGTAAATAAAAGAAACATGGTTTGTGAGGATACTATTAAAATTCTTGGCCTGCCTAGCTTTTCTGAATCAGACCATAGGTCGCTGTTACCCCACCAAAAAGTAGCACTGCAGTGAGCTTTGTGCGGCGGGAAAGAGCGTACTATAGGTCCAGTTATCTCGGTAAAGAAACTCACCATACGTTCTTGTTCTACTTTTCATTCTGAGTTACTTGTACAACTTGTCAAGGCCCAAGATTGCTCTTATCTCCGTTTACTGGAAAAGTGAGACCTAGATTTCATTTTCAAGAGCCACTTTCTATAGGCTTCGTGCCTACAACGCGATCAACTGAAAGTTATAGGAAATCTTTTCGTCCTATGTCCCGTTCCGTTATAAGAAATGTCAGTAGTCTTCATCCTGAGTAATTATTTCCCACCAAACATCGACTAGGGACCATTTTCGGCACTTGAAATTAATGGAAGACGACAAAATTTTGCGATTTCTGGAACAGGGGTTGGAAGCAACCTGAACAATCTTTTGATTTCTTATACATAGAGCTAAGTCTCCTCGGTCGGGCCTATAATCTTTCCCGCAAAATATTGGGAAATATTCTGGAGTAATCGCGACGTTCATGCGCCTAAGTGCAGAAAACACTGTTCCCATTTGTTTTCTGGAAACAATAATACACTTTTCTATTTATTCCAAAACGAGATATAGACACTACAGGCTGAGTGAACACGGTGCAGAAATACCAGCAAGGGGAGTTTATTACCAGATTAAAAACGACCGGATATGTCAACTTGCTTTTCCTGAGATGCTAGCCTACGCAGATACAGACAGATAAAGCGAAATTAAACCGAATATTTTTCAGGGCGAAATTTTCCACTACTTATTTTTTTTAAAAAAAGAATGGACACTTCTTTACATCAACTGATTCCGATTCCTGTTCAGTCACACCCTAGTTCGGATATATGGAACTCAGTTCTTCGGTTCCATAAGATTCATTATGTACAGTCTACAAGTTTATCTGAACAGGGCACTTCCCCATGTATTATTCTAACAACGCCTTTAATGAATAATAGGGTGGGCCGATTTTTCTAAGAGATATTGGGGTTTCAGTTGGCATCAAAAGTTGTATATTGGTACCAAATAAAGCCATTCCAAATATGGCAGTCCTAAAACAATATTTAACCGGGCCTCTGGACCCCTACACGGCCCAATTAATTTTTGCAAAACAAGGAATAAAAAAATGATACCAGTTTCCACATTTTGGGGTTCGAGTAGTTATGAAAAGTTGTTCAATGGTACGAAATGAAGCCATGTCAAATATGGCCGGTTTTGGCCGTTTTCAAACTAAAATTTTCGCTGGCTCTGGGGCCCGGCTTGTTATATTTTGATCGGCTCTGTTTCGGCGAACAAACATAACATTCTATAACTTTTGCACGCTACTCAAACTCATTTTTTATTATCTTTTTAAAAAAAGAAAGCCATTTTGGCCCCCTGAAAATAAATTTTAGAAAATTGAGCTTGAGTGTCGTGCAAAAGTTATAGAATCTCATGTTCGTTCGCTCGAGAAAATGTTAATTTTGAAAACAGGCGTTTGTATATATATATATATATATATATAAATTTGAGTTTGAGTAGCGTGCAAAAGTTGTAGAATATTATGTTTGTTCGCCGAAACAGTCAGACCAAAAAAATATATATATACATACAGGCCCCGGAGCCTGTGAAAATCTTAGTAGTTTGAAAACGGCCACACATTTGACGGCCAAAACCAGCCATATTTGACATGGTCTCATTTCGTACCAATACACATCTTTTCATAACTACTCGAACCCCAAAATGTGGAAACTGGTATCATGTTTTTATTACTTGTTTTGCAAAAACAATTAGGGTCCAGGGGCCCGCTTAAATATTGTTTTAGGACGGCCATATTTGGCATGGCTCGATTTGATACCAATGCACGACTTTTGATGACAACTCGAACCTCAATATCTGGAAAAAAAAAAAAAAAAAAATGGCCCACGCTAATGAATAATTCCAACTCACTCACCTGAAAGTACGGACTGCATGCAGACAAAACCACTTTGTGGGCATTCAGCTGTTTCCCTTCCGCTGCTAGGGTCACATCGACGAGGTTCTGATTCCTCAGAAGGGATCCAAATGCAGCTGTTAATGCAGCGTGGTGACTCACCCACTGGAAGCTGTATTCACACTCTTCCGCCATCGCTGGCAAACACAAGGCACCTACAAAAAAAATAATACTGCAAATAGCATATTATAGGCTAATTTACTTATATAGTTAAGGTACAGTTAAATTTTTACACTGAAACGAACTACTAGTGTAAATGTTGTGAACTTCGATCCTAAAACTTAATTTACTTTCAATATTAGGATTATGTTAAATTAATCAACAAATAAACATTGTGATGAATTTCACATGTAAAACCCTTGAATGCTCTGACACATTCTTTGGATCGAGGAAGCTCTCAAAGAGATGCATCGTAGATTAGCTATTAATCAGCTGAAGCCTAGATTGACTGTACCTAACTAATTCTCGACTTCCTTGTTACCCGGAGCCTCCACCTCGTGAATATTGAATGCTTCGATTCTAAAACTGGTGAGGCACGAAAGTTATGAAGTGTAGGATCTCAATAGAATCATCGAATCTAACATCACAAAAGACTATGCGAGAGTCGAATTTGAATGACCGATGTGTTGTTGGGAACGTTTCGCAGAGACCTTTCGAGTGACGCCTCAACCACCCTCTTGGCCCTAGTAGTTCCCGAGTTCAAAGCTGTTGACGGACATACTTGATCTATACAGCTTTAACTGATTGTTTATTAACATTCTAAACGAGTTGGTGAGTTTCAAAGGACGGGAAATACATTTTTGGTCAAGTGGGCACCGAACCACTCCGTTCAATAGACCTCTGTGGGGACTGAACCCATGATCAGAAATCGGGCGCGCTAACCTCTCGCCCAATATGAAGCATGGGAACTCTTTGCGCAAATAGCTTCCGAATGACTTCTCAACCACCTTAGTAGCCCCAGGGTTGAAAGCTGTATACAGAGGGGCTGAGATGATCTATGCGACTTTACCCTCGTCTCGACGAGACCTTTCCACTGATACCTCAATCACTTTTGTAACCCTACTACTTTCTGAGTGGAGAGCTGTCGACAGACATACAGAGTGATGATATAAGGCCAAAGGTCTTAGTGTAAAAGTAAATAATATCACAGCAACAACTCACCTTAATACCTAAAATAAATAGTTCAGAAAAGTGTTATTCTGTTAACTTTAAAAATGGAGCTTACTTCTGATGTAATCGCTGACTGTGTACGTGAACACTGTTTATTTATTTGTACGGCAAACCGAGGGGTATTAAATTGTGGTGGGTCTTCGTAAAAACGTTGGTAAACTAGATTTTATATGGGCCAGTCTAGTAACTTTGGACTTCAGCCCGTCACGATTCGGCTCTTTACACCTAGTTAAAATCCACACCCATACCCCAACCGGGACCTTCGAGCCATTTGCCTACCGCCGTGGACCGCACTGCCGACAGGTGTGTGTCTTCGTAGTGCGCAAGTCGTGGTAATAACTTACAGTAGTTTATGTCATCGTAATTTGAACACCGTATTTACTTATGGGGAAAGATATATATACTGTTTTGATGTGTTGATTTTTTCGGCTGGCAATTTGGTCTAAGCAATAAGATGTTATTAAACGTCCCTCGCTTGTATTCTTTTTTTTATATATACCTAAAAACTGAATGGTCTTTCTTATTTCAAGTTCCTGGCTTTTTCATGAAAGTATCCGAAGATTATAAACAGTGATCCTAAAAGTAATGGTTTTACACCTAAAATGATTTTGGAACGTTGAATAAAGTATACGTAACATAAATAAACACTTCTACTTAAACGTCACTTTTTATAGTGCATAAACCAGACAACTTGATACTTGTACAGTGGAACAGCCTCTTACAAAGGTTTTGGGGTATACTTCAGCACTACTTAGTTCGAGATCAAGATACGATTTCCAAAAGCAATTCCGTGAAGTCCGTTATAAACAGTCTTGGTTCAGATCTAAGTCCATCGTGCGTGTTATTTAAGACAACCTAACATAAAGGATATAGCTAGTAACATTCAGCAATGAGTTTCACATAAACGTAAGTAATTATGATATTTCACCCAAAGTCCATAATAGGTTTTTATTTTTCTTATTATTTCCAAAATTACAGATTTAATAATCAAGTGTGTTAGAATTAATTACATGGGTTTATTACATTTAAAAAAATAGGTTAGTTTAAAAATAAATTAGCCGGAAACTGTTATTTTCTTTCACTGTGCAGTCAGTGAATGTAGCGAAAGATTGTTAAAGTATAATTATTTTTGTGGAGAAAGAAAAACAGCAATTTAAACTTACTGTAAAGCAATAATCTCCAACCAAAGATGCCTATCTCCGTATATGTCTAACGTATTTTTATCGTTGCACGAAATTTCAATGCTGCTCCTACAAATTCAAACCCAGAGAGTTCAAACTTTCAGGGCGGAAAGTTCATAAAACAATTCACGAGTTCGTTCAATGCTGATTTTTTAATTTTCTTTCTTGTTCATTTTTGAAATCGCTTCATTGTTATAGGTTTGGATATCCATAACAAAAATGAAGCGATTTCAACAATGAACAAGAAAGGAAATAAAAAAAATCAGCACAGAAAGAACTGCTGAATTGGTTATGAACTTTCTTCTCTGGAAGTTAGAACACTCTAGGCTTCAATTTGTAGGAGCAGCAATGAAATTTCGTGCAACAATAAAAATACATTAAACATATGCGGAGTTAGTGCTGTCATCTTTGATTGGAGATCGTTGCTTTACATTAACCTTAATGACTAGACTACATGTGATACAATATACAAACATACAGCAGAACATAGATTATCTGGAACGTTCTGAGCCCTAAATAAAAAAAAAAAAAAGATGTTTAAAACTTTTGCAGTACTTTTATACTGTATATATGGTTCAATCTAAATTTTCTTTAATACGTATTGAATTGAATTTTATTTATGTTCTTTAGGCATCTAAGGCTTAGGCTGGAATAGGAGAGGGGAAAGCGTCAGCAAGGACCTAAGCTGAAGGTACCATCCCAACACTTGCCTAGTATGACAGGATAAACCGAGTCATTCCACGTCAACAACACAATTTTAAGGAAAAATCTGCTTCACCATCTCAGACTTAAATGATATTTGGTATATTGGTTCTACCTTTGGAGCATATTAAAAATTCAAAATTTTAGATAAATCGAGCCGCTAGTTTTTTGAAATATAAATTATTGAAAATTCGAAAAATTGCCACATTTTGACACAGCCTCGTGCACAAAAATGGCTCTATCTCTGTAACCCTTTGCCCTAGATAGCTTATGTTTGGCTCATTTTAAAGCTACTGAAAAAGGCTTTCATATGATATATAACTCGATAAATTTGCTTAAATGTATTTTTTTTTTAAATTCTCAAAATGTTCAAATTTTGATTTCTCAAAAACCTCTAATTTTAAAAAATTCACAAAAATACTTTATACCATCCTCTTATACCTCCCTAAGTTTCATTTTGGGATCACCATTACATCAGCTGATATGAGGAATAAAAGTTCAGCATGTGTTTAGAAAATTGCTTAAATTTTAAGATGCTGTTCAGAAAGTTCCCCAGATGTTTTCAAAAAGGTGATTTTAGATCCGATTCCCAGTGATTCAATCAGAAAGACAAAGTATCTAACTTTAACTAACCCAAACAAACATTATCTAACCTGTTTTCTACCTGTTTGAATGATCTGGGGGTGTTTCTATATAGCAGTCAAATGGTAATGTTTTGATGAAAATGGAATATATACTCTTTCTGTCTTCCCTTGACGTAGATTATTGATTTTAGAATGGCGTGAAACGGTAACACAGTGTGATCCACAAATGTTTTATCAACATGTCCTAGTGGGGCTAATCAACCATAATAATCATCACGCGCTTGTGCTAAGCTGTTTGGAAGCGACGATATCTTCTAATTTATGTCACAGCCAATGAGAATTGAAGCCCGAGAACACGCTACTTATTGTTTTATAAAAGTTAATGCTAAGCCGTTTTCATTTGCAACATTATAAGTTACATATTCGATAGTGCCTTGTCCAGACAAGTTGAACTTTGATGGAATGAATGGGTACGTCATTTCGATATACAACGACAAGATGGTGGCTATGCTTTTAGGATCTTCTTCTCCTCGTCTTATTCCTCAGTACTTGATACACTATCGATTTCTTCAACTTGCAAAGTCAATCCATCAACACCAACTGGACGAGCTTGTACTTTACCAGAAGACGAAATGATGATGATGATGATGATGATGATTGAAGAGAAATTCCAACAGTACCTGGACTCAAGAAAGGATCAATAGACTTACGTTAGCAGTAGGAATTTTACAAGGTACGGCGTTGACCTTTTTTCTTTCAAGCCAAGCTGCTATATCCTAGGTTTCGTACCAGTTCATTGCAAATTGATTCATTATGTAAGCTTTTAAGCTACCATATTGTTTCAAAAATGCAGACCTAGCAGAACAATAATCACTATATTTTTTTTTAGATTTCTGCTTTTTTTTAAAAAAAAAAAAACTTTTCCGTTATGTCAACTGACTATTTTCTAAACACACACTGCACTTGTATTCTTCTTCGTATCAGCTGATCTAATGACGATCTCAAATGAAACTTAGGGAGATGTAAGAGGTTGGTATAAAGTATTTTTATGACTTTTTTTTTTTTTTTTTTTTGAGAAATCAAAATTTGAAAATACATTTATACATCACATGGAAGCCTATTTCAGTCGCTTTAAAATGAGCCGAAGATAAGCTCTCTAAGACAAAGGACTAA
Organism: Lepisma saccharinum; assembly: GCA_022664845.1. Lineage (NCBI taxonomy): Eukaryota > Metazoa > Arthropoda > Insecta > Zygentoma > Lepismatidae > Lepisma > Lepisma saccharinum. The sequence continues at coordinate 17,091 of JAGDQP010038317.1, forward strand.
AGAGATAGAGCCAATGTTGCGTATGAGCGTGTGGCAAAATTTGGCAATTTTTCGAATTTTCAGTAATTTATATTTCAAAAAACTAGCGGCTCGTTTAATCTAAAATTTTTCGATTTTTCATATGCTCCAAAGCTACAACTTATATTCCAATAATTATTGCAATCCCTGAGAGTGAGGTACAAAAGGTGTGTTGAATTGACGTCGAATGACCTTAACCGACTGAGCTACTGAGGTGTGTACACAGCTTAACAGTTACATGCATTTACATTTTATTTCTAAATCCCGAAGGAAAAAAATAACCGCGAAAAACCCAAGCATATCTTTCCATATCAAGCAGCAACGTCCACTAAGCACGGGCATTTTCAATACTGAATGCTGCTTGGGCAAGAGAACGCAACCGGCTTAATATTGACAGAGTAACTCCGAACTCGTTTTAATTTAAATGGAGAAAGTCAAGAGTGGAATGGGCAGTGAGATATTTAAAGCCTTTATACAGAACAGACGTAATGATTACTCTGATGGTTCGTATTAATTATGCTTCTGATTATATACTTTTTTTTTTTATGTATTTGTTATCGTGACTTAAACATTGGTTTTATACGCCTAACGGCCGGTTTCACCAACGCTGGTTAAAGATTTAACAACCCGTTAAGCACATTTAACGTCTGATTAGGAGAAATGACCGTTTCATCAACATCGGTTAACGCTAACGGTTTGTTAAATCTGTCGTTAACTTTAATCATCAGATTTTCGTCGATTAAATATTTAACGGTCCGATAGTGATTGTGTATCTCGAAAGTTTGAAAACAGGAAACAAGAAATGGAAAGCATAAACACAGAATTGCTTGATGAAATATACAACTTGGCACAATGCATTTCAATAGTATTAAAGATCAAAAACATCTAAAAACAATGTTGCCTGCTTTGCGGACAATGTAAATATGATGTTCGAGTATGTTTAGGGGCCTATATGGGTATGCTTAAGAAGACGCGCTCTAAAGAATGGTTTTACAGGAAACGTAGACGTGTGCGCTACGTATTTAGGCCTAAGGTAAAAATTACGTACTTGATCATCGTTTTTAATATATATCGTACAAAAGAAAGGCAATCTTGTAAAAAAAAAAAAA
>JAGDQP010038318.1:0-18217 GCA_022664845.1 Lepisma saccharinum
ATATGGGCAACGCCATAGCCGAGCTGGTCTACCGGTTCCCGTAAGATCACCGAAGTCAAGCAGCTCTGGGTCTGGTCAGTGCTTGGACGAGTGACCGTTGCAATACTCCAGATGGTGTTGTCTGTGCGGGGTCCACCCAGCGTCGTGAGGCCAATTGGGGAGCTACCTGAATAAAGAAGAGGTAGCGATCACAGTTGAGAGCTTTGACTCTTCCAACACGTCTGGTCAGCGTGGGAGCAGTAGACCACCTCCTCCTCCGGGAGATGCCTCATCCAGTAGTGGATTGAACATGGCTGTGAATTATATATATATATAAAGAGAGAGAGAGGTTTGGGGGAAGAAGAGAGGAGGGAAGACGTTCTGTCCCATTTTCCAATAGGAGTTACTAAATCAAATTAATGACAGCAAATCATTCACATTAAGCTGTTTCACAAACAGGGAAGAATTGCAATGGGGTTATTATCTACGAAAGTTAAAAGCAAGTATGATTATTAATATTACGGGAATATTGAAATTAAATTGTAGCATATTACCATAAATTATAGACAAAACTTTTCCAGTAAAGGAAGGACAACTATTCAGCCAAAATGAAAAAAAAAACATAGTCATACACAGGGTGAATCAAAATTTTGTGGCGGCAGAAAAAAATCACGGAAAGTGATTATTATCGATTTCTTATATTTACAAGTTTAGGAAAAGATGAAGCATCCCGTCCGTGGCCGAACTTGCGCAAGCATTTTTAGTACTCTAAATTCTGAACATTTAATAAAACTTGATATGGCCTAAACCTAAGGAAGGGTCTTCCAAGGAATGGGAACACTAAAATAAAAAATAATGAAAAAGAACTAAAAATATCGCCTATGCATAGGGGATATGAATAACTTAATACAGGAGTACAACGTAATTTGTAGTATTGCAGTGTCTTACAAGTGGTTGCAGATAGGACTGGAGACAGCAAGAAAAGTCTTGTATGTTTCATCTGCAGGAATCATCGTCAATATTTATTACTCGTGTATTCACTTCAAATTTATTCAAGTATCGTTCTTTCTACAAAATATATTCGTTATATAAAGCCTCGAAATTAATAATTTCCCTAACCGGGAAATTAAATTAAAAAAAAAGTACTTTATAACCATTTCGTTGCTTAAATGTGAATTGCCATTAACAGAATCTCATGTATACGTAAACTGCAGTTAATTACAATAATATCTTTACATAATATCTAATTTGTTCAACATTCCGGTATTTTCAGAAAAATCTTTCATACTAAATCTTCTTGGTACCTAAATTGCGGTCAAAATCGTGTAATATTATCGCGTCCGATTCGAGGTGCCGAATTCGATTTCACACAGAGTAAGAACGTAATATCCTTCGATCCTTTTATCTTGTCAAGAGTCGAACAAAACAAGCTGAACAAATATAATGCTTTTTATCCAATAATATGACCCATTTAATGCCCTAGCATGAACCTGTAATATTACCCGATATTAAGCGTCTAAATCGTGTTAATTATTTATTTACAAATTCTGAATTCTTATAACGGCATTCGCATCCATATTCACGTGTAGTTTTTTTATTTACGTTTCTATAAAAAAAAATAAGAACATTAATAATCAGTACGAGAAAACACACGAAGAACATTGGGGGATGGGTTCTCCAGACGTCCCTGATGAAATTATAAACCTGAGAAGAGAAAGAGAAATTAACGGTTTCCGTTATCCTCTGGCGGGTTGTTTGGTCGATTTAAGAGTATTATAATTATTTATTTATTTCGAAGAATAATTATAATTTATTTTTAAAATGTCAAAAGCTATCATGTATTGAAATATATTGCCAAATGGGACATAAATGTACTGGATGCACATGAAATTAAAATAAAATATAGCAAAAACCGTCTGATGTCCACTAAACGAAGCGCAAATTAATTACTAGGAGAAGGGATGTGAAATTTAAAATCTGATAGCGTAAGGATAACAAAAGCTTAGTTTTCCGATTAATATAATTGTTGTGTTTCTGTCCGAATTTGAATAACTGAAAAGTTTTGGATTGAGTAGAATAAAACTATCCATAAATTTCATATGTGAACTTTCATATGTGAATTTCAAAGAATGTTTTCAAAGTTGAGTGTCTAAAGGTATTTATTTTTAAAAAAAAATGGTATTATGGCATTTAGGTATTAGTAAGCTTCTTGGTGGTGGCCCTAAGTTGAATTTAAGAGTGACATTATTGTTGCTTATAAAATTAACCTGCGAGCGACTGTGTGGATTCAGTGCCTTCCGTATCGTACCTTAACACCAAATCATGTGTCCTGTCCGGTATCAGACAGTTAAAACAAAACCTACCAGATGACGGTAAGTCAATAACATAAGGGCATCTTTAAGATGTTCGTAGTGAAAAAGGCTTATGAATGTTGGTAATGTGACTAGAAAAAAGGACTTGAGCGTTACCATACCCATTCTGTAAAATAAATGCAAGGTTTATTTTGTGGTGAAATTAAAGTAAATAATGAGGTGGTAGGACCCTAGGATACACAGTATGCACGCTAAAACTTTAGCAGTACCCCCTAGATAACGACTCTCTTCCTATTGTGGAACGCAGAGCAAGGAGAAGAGATTGCGTTATCTCGCTAGCTAACCTCCGTCCTGACTTCCGAAAGTCGAAATCCGGTGCACATATGGATTTCTGACACAAAGAAATAAGAAAATTTAGACTAATTTTTAAAGATTTATCCGGGAGTATGGTGAGGAGAAGATTAATTATCTCCACAACAGCGCTGCATACTTACAGCTCTGTGATTTGCAACGACGACATGGCCTCGGAGCGGCATTGTTTGTCTGGGAAGATATGCGACATATGATCGCTGTTATCAGTCGGGAGCACGGATAAGTGTTTTGAACGAGAAGATCGTTTGCTTCTCTGTTCGTGCAGCGTTATATGTTTATCTTATTTCTTGTAATCATTCAATCGACCATCTGAACGATGTTTTCTACCAGCGGTTTGCGGATTGCTTGTTGTACATGGCTGGTTTCGGTCGGATGAAACGAATGCATCGTACACCTGCGGTCTGCGTGTTACATGTAATTGATAGTTGATATGAGAATAAAAGGTGACGCAGGTTATTATCGAGTATGGCAAATTCGAACATTACTCGACCGCAGTGGTGATTACAGTAATGCCGCACAGCAGGAACTAAGTTTGATGGAGAATTACGCTGCAGGCAAGGAGGTGGAGTGGATGATTGTAGGGGTTGCGTTTCCGACGCATTGGACTGAGGGTCCACAAAACATGAATAATTTCAGCCCATGATTGGGAGAATACGGTAGAAACAAAACGATGATCTTACAAAAAAAATGCCTTTAACGGGGTAAATAGTGTCTAAAAATTGGGCCGGACGTTGAATCTTTGAAGATTACCTGAAGGGCCAAATTTTGATGGGGAGACTACGGGATCTTATTACGATCATTTAGAAATGATCTCGACGCGATACACCATGCCGTGAGTCCCAAAAATTAATAATATAGGTGAAACGGTCTTGAAGCTCCGTTCCATTTGTATTCGATTTGTTTTAGTCATAAAGTTTACTATATTGAGCTTCAAAGTTAAAAGATCTTTACTGTGGTGATCTCAGTATCATCAAAATTCTTTGACCATCTTCTTTTTAGGTTTTGAGCTAAGGTATATGCGCAAGGTTTCTATCTTGGACTACTTTATGACGTATCTTCCTTCAGTCTTCCTTTTATTACTCATCTTCTGATTGGGTAATAGTGTCTGCTTCTGTAAATGGGCCAGGATCTTAGCTCATCTTAGTTATGTGCTTTCTTATTATTGGCAGGTCTTCCCTCTAAGAAGAATCCTTCCTCGTAAATATTTATTCAATTTATTATCATAATTAATATTTCGTTTATTTTCAGTTTTTTAATATCTAATAATTTTGATCTTTCGTTCAGTGTATCAAAATGGTAGAATTTTTGGTGTATTTGGTTGGAAACCGAGATCTGTTCTGGTGTTGTGTTGAGTTACGTTTTCGTATTTCAGCTGTTGCGAGAGAAGGCGTATAGTTTTAGCATGGATGCTGTAGATGCATGAAGAAGATGCAAGCCACTGGCACTCCGAGAAATTAAGTACAGTTTACGTCTAAATTACTCCTTTTACGCGTATAAAATCAGTGTGCCTGTTCAGGTAATTAAATATAGTCAAAATTAAGAATACGCAGCCCATGTCCACTAACTAGTGCGACGAATCTTGGAAACTTCGATTTCTCGTCCAGACCGTCTGCTCTAAGCGAAAGAAGACATCTTAGAAATTATAGTGATTAAATATTTCTTTTTTGCGGTTTTGGGATTTTGACACGAAACTAATTATATCTAAATTCTATTTTGATTCCCTATATTTCTTCAGTACACGATGTTTAATATTGAAATTATGAATGTTATAGTGCAAGGTTGTTTTGCCACCATGCAGTGCTATCTAGGTTAGGGGACATGGGTCGTCCATATGCGATTTATTTAAGCAGTGAATCGTCAACAGATCTCTGTTTCTCACCTCATATATTTAATCGTTATAAATTCTGAGTGAAATCATGTTTGAAGTATTCACTTTATCTACTTTCTATAGATACTCCTACGAAAGGTATTTTAAAATAAGTTCACCATGAAATATTTTACTTGTGGTAACAGTTGAGTATTTGCGCTCTGTTTCGATGGCTTTAGTTTCCGTTCGGTCGTTTTAATGTAAAGTTAAATAGTCCAAGAACTGACTAGATCGCCAAAACCCTTATAAATCCAAATTTCATTTCTTAAAATCTTAAATATTTTGTTTTGGAAATAGTTTAAAAAATTGTCAATTTCTGCTGTGTTCAAACAGGTTAGGTGTGTAGAGCTTCACTCTGCCCATATTATAACTTGCTGTGGTTAATGTTTTAAATTCATAATGTGATTTTAGTAGAAATGATCCACGTTTTACGGTGTATGTAGATTGTCAGAAAGGGTAAGGATTTTCGACGTTCTGTAATTATGAATGAAATCGTTTTATGTGAAACAGTGATTTAAGCATTATTTTACGAAATAAGAAATTGGACTAGAATTGTAAAAGTGAAATAAATTTTGGTTAAATTATACTTTTGCGATTTCGAGTGATAGAATGTTTTCTTATGAATAGATCTGTGAATTCAGAAATATACTTTTTTCCAATCCGAAATATATGTCGGGTTTTCTCTTCAAGAATTTTAGAATTTTCTAACTTCTTATCTCAAGTATGATTTCTGCTCTTTCGAAATTCAGATCTATAATTATTTTGTGTACAATATCTTAACTTTTATTTCATCTTATTGAAGTAAACAGTGAGTAAAAAGGGTTTAACTATTTCACTGAAATTTTCTCACATGTAGGAGTAGCTGGTGTTCAAGTTATCTAATAGTAATAATAATTTAAACTGATATTATTTTATGATTTACACTGTTGCGCACAGTACAAGTGCTATATTGCGTTTAATTTTATTTTACTAAAAGTGAGTGCACGTATAATACATTTTCAGTGCTTTAGTGTTTTCTTTTAAATGGATTTATTTTACCGCTGTTTGAGTTTAATATTCTCTACAGTGGCCTTGTACACCAGGGGTCAATATCGCTGTCTTCTGGCACATAGCTAGTATGTAAGAATTTTCATTTCTTCTATTCCTTCTATTTCTGCCAGAATACGACGAATGTTACTGGTGCAGTTTTCAACTGCAGGCCTTACTGTACTGCTCGGTCTATTGTTAAGGCGCGTGTGTGTGCTACGTACTCGTTGTTTTAAAGATATTTAAGATGTTTCTTTCGCCACCCCTTTTATTTGAGTTTTTAAATTAACTTCGGTGACTTACGTGTGATCATGGATAAACTACAGTTTATCGCCTCCAGTCAGTTGTCCGTGTGTTAGAGGCTTGTGCTACTCTGGCATTTTCTGTACGGTGATGTAGGCTGTTCTCTGCGTTCTGTGGTGGGATAGAAATTCTTTCCTTCTCTGTCTCCCCCCTCTTTTTCCATCGTTTCAATTTATGTCTATCTCTGTGTTATGCTTCGGATTAGTTACCCTTCGGTAATTGCGTGCTCCCTCTTCGGGAATCGTTCGGTACTTGTATGTCCTGGGATGAGAGATAATATTTTTCATATAGATTCGATAGTCTGATACCTTATCTTTTTCTCGTCAGTTGAGTGGTCGTAAGTCATCGCCTCGGCTTGTGAAGGTGTGTTATATAGCTCTCGAGTGACCCGTTTGAGTTGGTCCTGCTTGCTAACTTCCACTCTGGGTGTCTTTGGAGACTCTACGCGATTGTTACCCATTTGTCAACGTGAAAGTGAAGTTTCAGTTTCTTCTCTTCTTATCCTTCTTTACGGGAAAGGGGCGCCTTTTGTTGAGAAGTGTGACGAGACTTCACTGGGGAGCGTTCGGAGTACTTTCATATGTTCGGCGGTTAGGCCGTTTTTATCCGCCGCTTGTTTCCTGACTTTGATCCTGTGTGATCTGCTGATGTGGCTTTGAAGGGTCCCCTTTCATAGGTTGGTAATTATAGGTTCCAAAAATAGTAGTATAAACGGTGAGACCTTGGGAACCGTAGTCGATGGTAGAGTCAGAAGTATCCTGTTTCTCTAAACCGGTAAATAAGCTTGCCTTAATTTTATTGATTTCATTTTACTGAGAAAGCAAATAATAGCAGAACTTTTCACGGTTTACCCGAATACAGAAGTCACGTGCTGCTGGTCCAGCAGCCCAATAATTTTACAACAAGCTGTTGCTAATTTTATAAAATGCGCAGTGATTTCAGCCTGTTTGAGTACCAATTGTACATTTTTGGGAGACGAACACCAAGGAGTTTCAACCCACCTGACGGCCAATATTAATGTTGCTGCAGACAATATGGGCTTGGTCTGGTTTTCAACGATGAAGGTATAGCTCGGCACTCGCACATGCACTGTTGTTACTACGTAAAGTTCTTGGGAAAACTTCGCCGTTTTACGAAAGAATTGTCTTGTAAGATATGTAAGATATAACACTTGTTGTACTGTTCTTAAACACTAACAAAGTTCCACTCTAGTAACTAATTGTTGCTGTCAAAAGGGTTGTATGAACGATGTTCGCTGGGTGGAACCACTTTAAGCACTGTCCTGTCGATTGATAGAGAATCTTGGTTTTATTGACTTTTCAGCTGTTACTGCCAAGGTTTTCCGGTTCATATTATGGTCTTAGATGACTTGAAGGAGGATGTTGATGATGAAAAGTGGAAGGAAGTTTGCGAATAGGAAGGGGAAGTTACGTTATAATAAATACTAGTAGGATATCGAATTCAAGGAGCTTTAGGTTAGGATTCAGGATTTTATGTGTATGATTCAAAGTGTTTTCTGAATGTGTCATTTCTCTGAAATGTAAATGAAAGACGTAATGTATGACAATTGAGCCGAGAACGTGCCTGGACGTTAGCTGTTCGCATATCTATAGATTTTTTATTTCAAGGGCAAATGGTTTCCTTTTCTCTTGCCTCCCGGTGTCCATAAAGGGTGATATTTTATGTTTTAATGAAATATTTGTGATAGAACGTAGATGTTAACACTTGTTTGTCTCCAGTTGTTTCCTGTTAGTAAAAGAATATGGGATTATTAACCCGAGAATGAGATCACAGTTTTTCGTTTTTTAATACCTGCCACTAGATTTCTGCCTCAGTAAAAGTACATTTCTAATTTTATACGTTACTGCGGATTTCACTGTACGACCGGTGTTGGACCTGAGATTGTTAAATAGATATGTGGTATGCTCTAAGAATCAAATCGATGATATTAATTATTTGTTATCACGTTATCAAGGTTCACAAGTTTTTACAAAATTAGATCTTTCACTACCTTATTTCCAGGTGTTATTTATTTTCTGAACCAAGTCGCCCTTATACTGCATTCCGTATCGGGAATTATCAATTACAGTTTCGAAGATTACCATTTGGCCCGGTTACGTCCGTGTCAGTATTTATTTCAGTAATGAATTCAATGTTTGGTCTTGATACAAGTAATTGGTTAAATGTTCACGCTGACGATTTGTGTTGTTTTACAGTTACGTTTGATGCTCTTTTAGGTTGTATAAAAACTTTCTTGGAAACATTATTAGATAATGAAATGACTATTAAGCTACGGAAATGTAAATTCGGGTTAACAGAAATAACATTCTTAGGACATGTGGTGAATGGTAATAGAATAACCTTAGACCCTAAACGACATGATGCAATTCTAAGTTGTGTACGTCCTAAAACCAAGAAAGAATAACAGTTACATTGGTGGATAGGCCTATGTAATTGTCATGAGAAATTTATTGATAGATATGCAAACGAAAGTAATACCTTCAAATAGTTATAGTAAGAGTCCATGTTCGACATTTGAACTAGCTGGCAAATTATGAAATATACGAGTGGAGTGGGTATATTTCAGATTAATTTCCATTGTTTTCTGTATTTTCATGTTCGTATGTATCTGTAATGATATGTGGATGACATGTTCTTGAGCATTAATTATTCTTGCAATTACAGTAGAGTTTTAGTATTCCTGTACAGTAGCACACAGTTATTCTTGCAATTACAGTCGAGTTACATTATTACGTTCTCTTTAACTTCTGTACATGCCAACAACGTGGACCTACCTCCATCCTCGGCATAGAGTGTGGTATCCACTCAGTTGTTTTGGTTGTCCTAGTGACAGTGTTTCCACCCTATAACGCGATAATTGATTCAAAAAGGGAATTTTTCGATAGATTTTTTTATTTTTCCCTCTGTTACTTCCCTCCTTTGGTTTTACTTGCAATAATCTGTGCACCGTCGGAAAGCTTACTTCATTCCCTTTCGAATGGGTTATGATATGCGTCCACCTATACGGACTTAACCGGAACGCAGCAGGTTTCATGAACAGAGAAGGTACCCCCCTATCTTGGAAACCAGGGGAATGGGCCATATGTTCACATATACTTTTTTGCTTAGAATGACATTCCCTATCACCTCTCAAAATATTTGCACTACCTCGCCCGACACCCTATATATATATATATATATATATATATATATATATATAGAGAGAGAGAGAGAGAGAGAGAGAGGTGGGAGAGAAGAGAGAAGGGAAAACGTTCAGTCCCATTTTCCAATAGGGGTTACTAAATCAAACCAATCACACTAATTCATTCACATTAAGCTACTTCATAAACATCACAAAAGAAAGGGCTTTCAAATAGACTTGTTAGCTGCTAGGAGAAGTTCATCTACTCTTGGCATTTTCATGAAAATAAGTTTAACTTCTGTCAAATGGAATGTTTTCCTTTTTATCTAATCGAAACATCTATGGGAATGAAATTTATCCCTTTCAGGGACAAAAAAAAATTGTCAGGGTGGGAAAGTTATTTGCCAGGGGGAAATCTCGGGCATCTCCCGCTGATGCGTACACTGGTAATAGCCTATATATTTTTTAAAAACACATATTTATACACAAGTAAGAACTGCAGGCGTAATACAGTGCTAATGTTGCAACAAAACTGAGATCTGATCTCAAGGTGAAACTCAGTCTAGGGCCGGGAATAGTTGAGGCAACGATAGAGTAAGGGAAAGAGGGAGAAGAGAATCGTCCATGGCCTATATCGAAGGTGTTCTGGCGAGGTTGAAGAAAACCCTGGAAAAACTCAACCAAAATGGTCGGGCGCTGTAATAAAACTTGGGAACTCCAGACTGCAAAACAAACACTCTAAGCAGCTCAGAAGATCGTGATACGATAAACTACACATTACCTACGTTATTTCATGATTCTTTGCTTAATTAGTAACATGCCATAGGGATAGGGCATTTGGAGTGGGAAGAAACTGTATAGGTTATAAAACTACGTCACTAAATCTATACTACATGCATGTGCTTGTTACAGTGCTCAGAATAAAATTTTAAATACACGCATTTGATGAGCTACTCGTTATCATGTTTAAAAAAACTAGGAATGACACTTCAGTTGCTGAGCGCGTATCTCCCACATTATTTACCAACATCCATCGCAAACGGTTTAAAAGGTTTATCAGGATCACACTGATTCTAAAAGTTTACACGGTTACTGTATAAAGCACAACTTAATGCTAACACACATCGCAATCTAAAGTGATGTAATCTTGGGAGTTGCAATCTCTTTCTGTCATCTGTCTGCAGAAGTTGGAAGCAATTTTTCCATAGGTTACTGTAGGAGAGCTTTTAATACTTATTACGAACTTAACAATGTCACGAATTTACCAAGGTGGGAAGTCACATCTATATCAAATCTACTCGACAATTATGGAATGCACAGTAATGTGTCATACAAAAGTTTACACATTTCTTATATTTCCGGAACAGTGTGGCAAGATTAGCAGAGCATAACGAGTAAACAACACATTTCCAAAATGGGTGACTATCCCCACGCGAATTAGAGTCTCGAGATTAGTAAGCAAACCAATTTTAACAAAAATCTAGCGCTTATCACTTAAGGACCTCCCTTGTAAGAAAAATTTCAGAATAGGTGTCAATATGAGCTCATTGGTGGTTATCTTATTAGGATCTTTGAATGTATCAACAAATCGAGTAGTCCCTTTTACACAATTATTTTTAACTGAAATATGAGCACTATAGTGCTATTATTATTCACTATAGCACTATAGTGCACTATTATTCTCCAACACATTAGTAGGTTTTTATGATTCCAAAAGTTCTACAACGTCATTTAAATATCATAAGAACGTAACAGACAAGAGCAAAAATGAACAGTAAATTTTCTGCATACAAGTAGGCTTATTTTAACTTTTCCAACATTCTTTTAGATAGAAGTTAAATCTTGGTAATCTAAAACTTCTCTCATTAATAATATTCCAAGATATTCAGAGCTACAAATTGGCCTTAACATTGAAAGAAAAATAAGTATTAATGTAGTGTTTTAGTCGATTTCCTAACATTTATGGTGCTTGGACAATGGAGAAGGGTAGTTTTGGAAATTGACTTCTCAACTAGATTATGAACTGAAATGAAGTCTATATAAAGAATGTTCACTTAAAGTTTGATCCTTTATTATGATTTTGTATCACGATCTCAAAGTTTGAAATTCTGAGTAATTGTACCTGGAATTTTGTACTTTAAAACGTGGTAAAAGAGTCTTGTTTAACAAAATTGGATGAGACCGAGTGTGATTCGGTTAACAGGTTCTCGGGCATGAGGAAAAATGCTGTTGACTTCCATACGCCAAAGTACTTTCTCTGCATTTTTGGATTAGAGATGATTTTTTGAGACCGAAACAAATTAACAATAGCTACTGTTGCGTTTTCTTCGCAGAAAAAGCCGAGTACACTGAAAATGAAACGTTAAAATGTACAATACATCCCGAAAAAACTTTACAATGCGTTCCAGTTTAACCACGTTCTAAGTGCCTAATATATGAAATTTATGTGAAATTAATTTGAACTACTGCACATTTTAGAGCCCAAAACGTTTCTTAACACGAACATACCCCAATTTTGTTATCTGCTAGGTCCGTATATAAAAACTCGATGTTTATCTTTCTGTGGTTCGTGAAAGTTTTGAAAACACTGATCTAGACTAGACGTGACCGCAGAGCATTCGCGTGAATTTAGGTCTTAGCCAACGTCATGTCATCCTAACTGAGGCGTTGTCAGCCTTTTCCCGAGTCACAGGAAGCTAATGGTACTTCCAAATTGACAAGGACATGTAGGAAAGTGCCAACAACTAACTGCCCAGTGCCCAAACAATGTACATCAGTTGAAGGGTCTCATAGTGTAATACCAAAATATTAGATTAACCAAATACATCTAGTATGAATTATAGCTGCCAGAGGACCAGTAGGCTTCTAGGATCTATATTGTGTCCTGCTTGCCTTACGATCACCGTTCTTGAATCTTTGTAGTCCAGTGAATCATATATATCACAAACGCAATTGGTGTTACACGTACGGAGAACTCCGAGTATGAAAAGTCACTAGAAAAACATTAGCTATTCTTAATACAGTGTATTAGAAATGTCTCATAATTACGTTCTTTAGCTTTTACAAGGGGAGTAAGACTTGAGTGCTCTTCAAAAGCAGGTGTTTTCGTACAGATAAGAAAAGCCAAGATATGTTGACCAACCTGCAGATAGACCTTATTTGCAATCTGTAAAACATATTTGCTTTCTCTTCAGAATCGGAATTCGCATTGCTCAAAATTAGAGGTAGAAGAATGTCTTACATATTATATTTTTAATATATTAATATTATTCTCAACCTCTGTTTTATTCATTTTTTCTTTGTCATAACATTAATTAATTAAACTTTACCCTTTTACAGAACTTGTTACATTATGCAACCTTCTTACAAGATATAATTGTGTGTGTGTAATGAACATTTGCAGTACTAAGGACAGTTGATGAGCTTTCCAATGACTTTTCTTCCCTTCAACTCTTTTTATAGGTAACTTCACTTGTTCTTAAGATTCATATGATTTACTGAACTACGAGGAGTGTATGAAATCAAGAACGGTGATCGTACGTCGACCAAGACATTAAATAGAGCCTAAAAACTCCTGGCCCTGTAGCGGGCATAACTTGTACTAGACATATTTGGACATTTAGGCATTATACTATACTCAACCATTCATTTCAATCAATGTATAACATGTATGGGGTTGGGTGATGTCATATTTCTCCTTGTGAATTCTGACTTCTCTACAAGCTCTCCTATGCTCCTATGCCCTATGTCGACCTGAGCAGAACTTTCCTAAATACCATAAGTAATACTCAAATTAGAGTCCCACATAGATACAAATAACATTATCTCATCATCTGTGACAATCTGAATAGTAGCATAAATTATGCTCATAACATAATTTAGCTGATTCAAATTTATTTCAGGGTAAAACAGTAGGAAAAGGGGCAATCATGAAAAAGTTCTTACCTGCTACAGACGCCGTCAGTCGTACATGTTTATCGCCGTTACACTCAGTGGACAATCTCTGAACATTAACCGTCCAAACGTTTGGCGTCTCTCCTTCTAAATCAGCCTGTAAATCTGTGATCCAGTGTCCTGTGTCGTTTCTGCGACTTACAATATTAAGCTCAAGTTTCTTCAAAGTAGAAGTTGTGTTACACGAAGAGTCACTCGCAAATGAGGTTGAGAGACAGAGAATGAGGCTAGTTAAGGCTACAGTTAAGTATACTCTTAAAATAGTCATCTTTTCTTCACTAACTGAATCTGCTTCTGCAATTTAAAACTATTGTTGTCAAGTAAGATGATAGAAAAACTAAACTAAACTTTGGATGAACTCGTTACCGTTTAGCTGTCTGACAGAACTACGATGCTCCCTTTTACTGTGGTCAGGTTTTAACAATAAAATAGTGATAACTGTTTTAATGATAGAGAAGTCCTTATTAGATGATATAAATATCAAAACATATTTCTTAAACGTTTAAGTAATTTGGTAAACTCATATTTTAACTACTTGTTTTTATTTTAGCTATTAAATAAAACACTATTCGTTTGTTTTTATTTAATTATAGCAATAAGAAGGAAAACATTCATGTTAACGATAATGAAGTCATTACCAAATGGTACAACTAACTAAATATCTTCCGTAGATGCTTAAAAATGATGTCCATATTCAATGTTTTAAAATTTGCAGTCTATCTAATTAGGTTCGATGAGGATTGAACTGGTTCTGGGCTTCAATGATTAGTTCTTTCTTCACCTATTTTCTGTTAATGACTGATCTGAGAGGTTAAAATTATCTTATTTTTACAGACGCATGTAAAATACTAGAAACACTAAACCAGATAACAGACTATGATCGTCGTCTTATAACACAGAGCAAAAAGAGATTGACGAAAATTTGTCTCTCTCATTGAGTTTTGCAAGCTGAATTCAAATCTCACTCTAAAATTCTCTATTACGTACTATCTTTACGTTATCTTACTCATATTGATTCAAAATACATGGATTTCTTGATTTTGTTGTTGCTATTAGAAAATATTGCAAATAGAAATATTATAAGACACTTGCATAATGCCGTTTTAACTGGGATGGCTTCAGATTATCAGCAGATCAACGTAATGTTACATCAATGTTGGCTAAAATGGACAATCCTAGTGGTGTTCTGATGTCTGTTTATCCTTGGTCATTCCTCGAAACGTTTTCTTGCCCTCTTTTCACATAAAATTAGATTGAATAAAATCTCTGTAAAAGCAAAGAAGAAAGACTAAAGTGTTCTAATAGCAAAGGAGAACAAGCCTTCTCACGAGAGATGGGTTTCTTATGTTCTTGGTACTTGAGTTTCGTTACCCGATATGCTTGCATTTTCAGAAATTGCTTGTTGTTAAGAATATTGATATATGATCGCGATCTGTTGGCTTATTGGAAACAATTATGCTCCAGATTGTATTAAAACAGTTATGATTATGGCACTAGTTGAATATGGAAGCTGTGTTTAACGAAGGATAGTCTGCACACTTAAATGTTAGTCTCTACGTATTTCTCTAAGATAAAAAGTCAATGTTGAATAAACATGTCTTTTGCGGTTGCCTTCTATTGTTAACACTCACTAAGCTATAATAATTATTTGTTTTGTAACTTTGCATAGCATTGATTTAGAGTTAGGCTGTCCCCCGTCAGCTGAATATGTGATTTAGTCTACGCTCACAAAACCTAATTCAGTCCTAGCTGGAACCTTTACAGGTAAAAGATTAAAAATGCAAAGGGAAAAAGTTCTCAAATCTAAGTGATGCTATATGATAAGTTCTGTTTTCAACAAATTCCTCTTTATGGGTGTTCTGGGCAAATAAAATTCCATTGTCTTATAAACGCATATAAAGTAGCAGAAATTCCAAAACAGATAACTACAACAGATATGAGGTTGTTGTCCTTGTCTTATAGTCAAGGAGTACTGGGTTCGATTATCCGATATATTTGAACGCACTGGATCGGAATAGCATCAAACCAGTAGGTCTCCTTCTCAGAAAAACCGTTAGAAAATTATGGTTGTGAACTGGAAATCGGTTATTTTCTTTTCGTGTACGTTCCCCTCCCTTATTCCGCCCTTAGCCTAAGATGCCTAAAAGCCCTAAATAAAATTCAATCTAAATTTATATTTATCTATCTATGCGCCATCTTTGTTAATTATAATAATATATATTATATATATATATATATATATATATATATATATATATATATAATGTTTTATTACTTCCTTGAGTTTTCCGCCGTGACCTGTTCCGTATCGATATTCTAGAAACTTGACAACCCTAGGTTTAATTCCCGCTGGACTCTTGAACGCAGTGACTCTGAGGCCACTTTATCATAAAGGGCAGGATCCGTTCTTAGAAGCTCACCGGTTCGTTTGGAACGATAATAATAATTCAACGAACATCACTGAAGAACAGGTCGGATCGTTCAATGAAATTTTGAACTATACGGAAACCACTTACTACAACAGATTAGCAGTTGTTTGTTTAAGAATATACGTTTTCGAGAATTAACCGTTGCAGTTGCTACTAGTTATTATATTTTTGTTTTTGTTTCGTATTTACAGACTAACTTTATGTCCGTACTTGCATTATCCAGCAATCTTATTAACTTACAATTCCCATCTAGTCCAACGGGAGAATGAATGCCTTTGTAGTTTGTAGTTCAAGTTTTAATTTTAACTTTAATTTAATTGTGGTAACTCAGGCTCAGGCCGTATAGAGCGGGAAAGAGAATGTTAGAATGTAGTCGGACAGGGCTTAGTTTCTAGGCATTTGTCTGTAGTAGCAAAGGAAAATCCTTGGAGAAACGTCAGTTAGAATTATAAAACATTGCTGATACAGTGTGAAAGTACATCCATTGTAGAAACATTTCCTTAAGAAAAAAAACCCGGACGTGTATTGTTGCAGAGAAATTGTAGAAACAAAAAATGGCATAGAATAATTTTATGAAAACACTGGTCGAATCTTATTTTGGAAGGTTTCCAAAATTATTCTATATCATACAAAAATGCCATCGTACTTTTTCTTGACGAAAGTGTTGTCAATGCGCGGCGTGATAGTAAGAATTGCTAGTCCTTTGTTTTCCTTTAGAGTGAAATATTCATGAATAGAAGAAGCAAGGTAATGCATAGAATTTAATACATATTTTTTAAATCGCCATTCATATTTTGTTTATTACTTTTTCCAAAGACATTAAAACAAAGTGTTTTGACAGGATATCTGTTCAGTATAAAGACAATGAGGCTAAGAAATGATCTTGTATTGAATACTAAATGTTTATAGCAAGAGTAAAACAAAGAAAAATGAACAAATTACAGTAAAACTACTGTTAAAGATTGCAACAGGATTAAAAAATGTTCCTGCTCAAAAACTATGGAGTGGGACTTTCACTACAAATCTGGATAGGGATAGGGGAGGGAAAAGTATTCGGAAAGGTGTCGTCCAGAGCCTATGTTGAAGGTACCATGCCGGCATTTGCCTGGTGACTGAGCAGTGACGTCGCGTATTAACGTTCACAGGAGCACGTGAACTGCCAACTATTTTAGAATTATTATTATTATTTTCGTTTCAGATTGTGTCTCTTATCGAAAGATTTAAAAGCATACCACATTTTAAATTGTTAGGTTTACAGTTCGTTTATCAAGTTGTTATTACTCTCCAATTTGTTTCCAGTTCACATTTCGTTTGTGAACGCGTTGTCCCATATACACTTAACTGGCGTTAGGCCTAACTTATAACATTGGGTATATGGGACCTCGGCGTGCACAATCCTAGAGTGAACGAAGATAGCAGAAGACCAGGGGGAAGCCCTGTTGCTAACTCTCCTTGACTTTTCCACCCGTTCTCGTGTTTAAAATATAATCAAATCTTCTGGCAGAAGCAAGGATAAACGTTCATTACATTTCAAAATCGCAAAATACACAGTAAATCGTTTATGGACAAATATATTAAACGTTTAAATAACATAATGTTGCATCTCTATTTACATAAAATTGTTTGAGTTCCAGTATCCGTAATAAACCAAGAGCTAATGAACAGTATCAAGCAGTTTGCAACATTGCGTAAACAATAAACAACCTTTTTCTTAGTGTGTTGTGCGAGAGATTGAAGGGATTTTAGGAACTGATTTGTTCGTTTCGTCATTAAAGATTTATTAATAGAAAAGGAGACATTTCATAAAACATGTATTTTTCAACATATTCCATTGCATAATAAACTCTCAATCTTTTGCGCTTAACTATCTTTAAGGAAGCAATTTAGGGCAAAGAGGATACTCCTAACCCCCTCATACCTAAAAGCGCCAAAATACGAGATCTGAAGAGTAATATTGTGAGTTTCTTTTATTTTGTGAGATATATCGTAATTTTGTGTGCTGCAAGTGGTAGATTAATGTAATTTCTGTTCACCAATCACAGTCCTCAGATACCTCATAAGGAAGAGATAAAACATTACCTACTTTAGTAAGGTATTTTATAATATTGAACACCGATTTGAATTAGTGTTTTTTCCACGTTTGAATTAAATGTGTTGTGAAGCTATGTTGAAGTGAAGCAGTATTGTTTCAGGGTGTTTAGTGTACTGGTGAGTAGTGCGTTACTGCGATCAATATAAATTCGGTTCATAGATTGCAATCGGTGTCTTTTAATAAGTTGATATAATCTGAAATACTCGAAATTAAAACTCTGGGTCCTCATCAGCCGAACCTAACTCTGAATCAAGAAGTGAAAGGTAAAGCTCGTACATATCGTCGCACTTTTAATAGTGATTGGTACAAAAAGCACAAGTGGCTTACAGGATGTGACGTAGAAATGGCATTGTTTTGTTTTCCCTGTCTGTTGTTTGAAGGGGATTCCCAGTGGACTCGAACAGAATCTACGAAACTCCTCAAAATCATGGTAACAATTCCGATGTCCACTTCAGAAGCAGAAAGATGTTTTTCAACATTAAAGCGTATTAAGACTTTTCTTAGAAATACGATAACACAAGATCGCCTCAGCGCCCTGGCAATGCTATCTATTCAAAAGCAGTTGTTAAGGAAAATGCAGGACTTCAACCAGAGAGTTATAGATAAGTTTGCTGCCCAGAAAAACAGAAGAATGGACTTCATATACAAATAAAGGTAAGAAGGATATATTTTATTTCTTCTTCTTCTTCTTCTTCTTCTTCTTCTTCTTCTTATTATTATTATTATTATTATTATTATTAT
>JAGDQP010038319.1:0-10651 GCA_022664845.1 Lepisma saccharinum
TTTGGATAAAAGATGGACACATTTTTAACGTTTTCTTATATTTTCGTGACATACTCGTGATGATACACTGTCATACCAAATTTCATTTCTCTATCTCGAACGATGTGAAAAATGGTATTTCAGCTGCCATTTTGAATCAAAGATGGTGAATTTTTTAAAACGTTGTTATGTTTTCCTAAACTACTCTTGATAATACATCATTATGCCAAATTTCGTATCTCTGGCTCAAGCAGTTGGAAAATGGATTTATGACGCCCGCCATTTTGGATCCAAGATGGCGTCTTTAGAGATATTTTGTAATATTTTCATAATCTACAAATAATGTTGTACTGTCAAACTAAATTTCATTATTCTAGCGGCAGCCGTTTAGGCTGTGTATTCTTTAAAAGTTTAGGGTTGGCGGCCATTTTGAATTCAAGTTGGCGACTTTTTCAAATTTTTAAAAAGTTTTCTTAATTTGCTACCAATGATGTAGTTTCATACCAAATTTCACTGTTCTATCTTTAGCCGTTTAGGCTGTGTATTCTTTGAAATTTTAGGTTTGGCGGCCATTTTGAATCCAAGATGGCGACCTTTTCAAAATGTCGGAATTTTTCCTTTATCTACTTATCATCCTCTACCTTCATACCAAATTTCATGTTTCTAGCTTACTCCAAACACCCTAAACAATATGATGAGTGAGTCAGTGAGTGAGTGAGTGAGTGAGTGAGTCAGTTAGCCTAAAATGTGCAATTTCAGGGGTCCACAACTAGAGCATAGTTTGAGATGCGAATATGAAATTTTGTACATCTGCACATATTTACCATATCTCCTTAACGGCAAAAGCTCATATTCCTATCTTTAACATCTTTTTTCTTACGGGGCCCCCAAATCGTCGATTTTGCCATAAACTCTTGTTCCTGTATAACATGCTTCTGGCAGTGCTAACGTTTTCTGACGTGAAGAACTTGGCTCATGCACTGCCGTGCATGTTGATAAAATAACAGGAATTTACAGGTTTTTTCGTCTTCCTATCAGCCACACCTCATTCAGGTTAGTGGAGAGTACTAACACCACTTTCAATCTTCCTCCTACCGCTCCCATACTGTCCTGTCTACTACAGTAAAACATAGGTTAGGAATCACACATATGTAAGGAAGGTATTTTATTACTGTTTAATATGATTTTAATAAAGACATGATCTCTGTGTAACTGAAAGAAGTAAAGGAAATACAAACTTGCCACTGGCTATAATGAAAAATCTATTAAGTATTATATTTACGTTATGTTTTGCTTCTGTAAGTAATGTTTATGAACTTGCTAATGTTGACTTAAGAAATTGATTTACAGACTAAAGAAAGGAATTTATAGTTTATTTTAATTACAGTCAGTATCATCGTCACTTTCTTCAATGGACGATGAATTGAACTGCTCATTCAACAATATTCTGAACAAGGAAGGCACAGTTTAGTTACTGTATCCTACAAGTGCACCCATTATTGTCACAACAACCTATTCAGTTACTTCGAACTTACTGAACATGTGGGTCGGTGCAGGTGAAAAGCGTATTGTCAGTGACTGGAGTTTATTATTTTTTCATATTCATCTATAGTCTTCTTGCACTTGGTTTCCTGATTTCCCTACCCAAGAATGTACTTGATAACATACTCTTAGTCAGTGATATGTTTGCAACTAAAGGTATTTGTGGGAGAGAATGGACAACAACTGTGCAAGAGCAATAGTTTCCTTCCATGCAAACGTTTATACCTTAGTAAATTTAGTGATTCATCTTATTTTCCTTTGTGTAGATACACAAGTATTGTTATCATGTTCTGATGTCTTTTTTCCTTCTTTGATAATGCATTGATGCATTCTTTGGTGTGTTCTAACAAAAACTTTAAACTACCCTTGTTATCAGGAATATTGAAAACAGGGGGGAAATGTGCATCGTGAATAGCGAAAACAAATGACCAAAACAACTTAAATTCGATGTAAATTTAATAAGTAGTTCGAACCCAAAGGCAGGCACATTCAAAAACTAAAGTAAGTTCGAAATCTTTGCCGAATCGGTTAATAATAATTATGACATAATAAGTCTAATGAAATTGATGTAAGGAAGATATGGGTGGCAATTTCTGATACACTGAAGAGCGCAGTGAAGGAACGTGTAGGTGATAAGAATCGGTACAACAACAAAACTGTTCTGATGAAGAATGCCTTAAGCTTCATGGGGAAAGAAAACAAGCAATCGAATAATGTCTAAGTAAATAAGCCCAACCAAATACCAGCTACTACAGTAACAAACGCTGTAACGCCACAAAATGGTTTAGAAACAAAATATCACGAGAATATATTAAGCAGAAAATTCAGAACATGGAGGAAAACAGCAAGGCAAATAACATACGAGACCTACAGAAAGTGGCAAACGCTTTAAGAAAAGTTTACCAGACGAGGTTAGTGACGATTAGAAATGAATGTAGAGTTCTACAAGAGAATCCGACTAAAGTTATCGATCTGTGGCAATTTTTTTCGATTATCTTCTTAACGTACAGAACGCATCTATATTGAAGAAACATGGTTACCCGAACATCGCAAAATCGAGATCAAAATGTCGATGAAGAAATTGAAAATGTTCGAATTGGCAGGTATAGACAACATTCCAACCGAATTCGTTAAAGCAGGAGATTAATTAAGCATTAATCAAGGAACTACATAAATTGATAAGTATTATATGGAGAGAGAAGAGTAAACGTAATAATAGTTCCGGTGTATAAAAAAGCGATCAATCGGACTGTATTAATTACTGTGGCAACTAGTTACTACCAACTTGATACAAAGTATTGGGTAATATCCTGCTCATATGTATATGTAGATTAAATAATTCAAAATCTCCAATGTGGATTTAGAAGAAACGGATAAATGTTGGACCAGATTTTCGCCCTGGAGAAAATTTTAGAGAAGAAATGGGAATGAAATGAGACTGTTCACCGCTGTGTTGGGCTCTGAGCAAGAAGGCATTGATTTAATTATACCTGACGCTGATATTCTTTATATCCTCTTCCACGAGTCAAAGCACCAGTCGATTTCATACCCCTCATGAGGACTTCCTCAATTTCTGTTTCTGGCAAGTCCTGACCGATATCGATACGTACTGCGTACGACGCTATGATCACGAACAAAATGTCTGAAACGCTTATGGGTAGCTCTTTTCTCGATCCATCATACGCTGAAGTTATAGGAATTTGCTTATTCATTATGGCCAGAAGCAGTGAAATACTGAAGCATGATTTGAGCTGGTAATGCGTATTTGTCAGTGGCAAATTCGTTCAGGTCGTATGAGTATTTTTAAATATCAATCATGTCCAGCTACAATATGTTGAATCCAAAATCTCGATATATCCTTGTTGGCTTCATGCGGGATGAAGTGTCTAGTCTTCTTTTCCTTGAGGATAAACATTTATTCTTTATCTGTCCATCTTTCTTTCGTTTTACAGAAGATCTCATTAAAAAATGCCTTTTGAGATAAAAGTTTTTGGTACAAATAATGTACCTCCTTTTTGTTTCTGTACCCATGTTCTCAAAATCTCGTAATGCTGTAAAAGAATCTCTATTACTAAATGTTTGTGACTGCAATGTATAATTGGCAAGGAGAGCATCCATTGCATTATCAACTATCAAATGTCCCCAGATTGCTCCAGACACAGATTTTCAAGACAAAATATGAATGCCACTGTGTGCTGAATAAACAAATTGTATGTTTACAAACAAATACGCGTACTGAATACCACTGTGTGCTGAACATCAACAAATGACCAAAACATAAAATTGAGCTAAAATGTTTGAACATTACTACCAATGCTGAGAGCATATGCTAATTTATCAAATATGTAGGCACATATAAAAAAGTACCCACTATTCCGTGATTCAGTATCTTCCTTCTGATATATAAAAATCTAACAAATAATGGTGATACATACGTGCAAAAAATTGAGGGTCAATTCCTAACGCCAAAACTGGATAAAATCTTGTGAACAAATTTCAGACATGTGAAGATTTTTAGCTTGAGACACTAAAATTTATGAAAACATCGTCATAAATGACGTCATATCTCGACAGATAATGACGTAAGCGGTGCCAGTTTAGCAAATTACAGTCGAAGTAGCACCCTATACAGCCATATATCTAATACTGCCATAAACCTATATATACTAAAACAATAACCAAAGTAATAGTAATTCATCTCTTATAATTCTGAAATATTATCTAAAGGTAAAATTATGACCACATGAAAGGTCACGTGAAATTATAAAATCTTTCATTTTTTGAAGCAGTGTTGCAAAGTTTTTTTCCAATACCAATAAATTCCATTATCAAACTTCTTTTGATCTAAATTATCGGTATCTAATTATTTAGCAATATGTGTTATAATGTACTTGACATCAGCCGCCATATTCGAACAACGATATTGAATCTGCAATTTAGAAGGTGTTCGCCTACCTGGATTCTCCTAGATTTCTAGTATGTTCTTTCTAGTGATCCAAGCAACACAGCGGAAGAAATAATATCAGTTGCAATTATGCGTAGTTTCTGGTTGGCCCTATTTTTGTGTAGGTTTATTAGAAGAAACATAATTGTATTCAGCTCTGACTGTTAAAGTTTGTCTCATCTGATTTTTATCTCTCAATCAGTCAATTCATTAACGTAAATAATTAATAATTTTCTTTCTTAAACAGGTGTTCACGCTTGACCCATATGAATTACCTACATATAGACATAACACGAGAGCTACTTCTTCTGGACAAATTATGTTCGTTGCTAAATTCACAGAAAGTAAAGAAGACGTTCGAGACATTGGCATTGAGTATAGAAAATGTCGGTTTCCGGACGAAAATCAAGGAATGTGGGCTTATAAGTACTACAGCCAGACTGCTTGTATTCTACAGTGTCAAGCACAGGAGTTGATTAGATTGTGCAATTGTACATTCTTGGATAGTCCAAGAGGTAAGTGAACTATAGACTATAGTTGGATAGCTTTCAAAAGCAGTGAAATTGAGATGAGCTAATTATAACAAATTTAGTCTTAGAGGTAAAATCAAAATTACTGCGAAGCGACTTCAGATTTAAAACCGAGAAACGAAGAATTAGATCAAGCAAATGACCTAACTCCATTCCGAATATTATATTTTAGTGAACTTTCAATACGTTATCTGTGATTTCTATGGGAAAAGATCCCTTTCGGTAGGCCTAGAGGCTGAGGTAGATCTCGAAGTTTTTTTTTATTTTTAAAAATCAAATCTCGCCTTATATGAGAGCTACCGAGAAACTATTTATTGATTTGTAGATTATTTATCAAGAGCTGTTCAACGATACCCCACAAGACACACACACACACACACATATATATATATATATATATATATATATATATATATATACTCGCTTTGCTTCGATGAGAGCGCTGCCCTCAGACCCCGGTGGGGGTTCGCCCCCGATGATAACTTCTAATTTCCCTGTTGACCATACTAATCTGGGTTCGAGTAAACACAGGTGCTATCACTACTACGTAATGAATCACAATCGTTCATTAATTTCTACCAATAACTATTTTTCATTGAGGTGACCATACTTCATACATGAGAATATCGACATTTATTCAACAGTCCGACATTTATCCACAGCATAATTATTTTAAAAACAAGATATGAAAGCAAATCATAACTTTCTTTCCAAAAGCTAACAAGACTAAAATTACCTTTTTCTTTAAAACGAAACGAACATATTTAAATTCCAAATCGGCGGAATCTTATGCACTTTATAAACTCATGACCTCATGTAAACTCATTACACCCAACTTAAGTGTTTTTCAGAGGATACGCCTCCTTTATCTTAACCAAAATCTCCCTGCAGCACTACGCCACCATGGTGTCCATCTGCACCCTCCCACGGGGGCCTGAGCTCCCAAAGGGAAGGTTTGCCCCATTTATTGTAACCTACTCTTAGCCATACACCTTCAAAGAAAATTTCGTTTCTCTACCTTCAATGATTTGGAAATTGGGTTTTTGGGGCGGCCCTTTTGGATGCAAGTTGACGACTTTTTTTTTAATTTTCTTATATTGTCTTGACCTACTTGTGATAGTACATATTCAAGTAAATTTTCATTTATCCAGATCAAACGGTGTGCAAAATGGGATTTTGGGCGGTCATTTTGGATTCAAGATGGCGACTTTTCCCAAATGTTGTAATATTTCCCTAAACTACTTGTCATAATGCATCTTTATGCCAAATTTCGTATCTCTAGCTCAAATGGTGTGGAAAATGGATTTTTGGTCCGTCATTTTGAATAAAAGATGGCGTCTTTGGATACATCGTGTAACATTTTAGTAACATACAAGTGATAATGTACCGTGTTACCAAATTATATATTTCTAGCTGCAGCCGTTTAGGCTGTGTATTCTACACAACAATGGGTTCGGCGGCCATTTTGGATCCAAGATGGCGACTGTTTCGTAATACATTTCGTAATATTTTCCTGAACTACTAGTGACAATACATCTTTATGCCAAATTTCGTATCTCTAGCTCAAACGATATGGAAAATAGATTTCTTGCTTCCGCTATTTTGGATCCAAGATGGCGTCTTTGAACTTATTAGGTAACATTTTCGTAATCAAATAGTGATGTTGTACCTTTATGCCAAATTTGATTTCAATAGCCCCAGTGGTTTAGGTTGTGTATTCTATACAACAATGGGTTCGGCGGCCATTTTGGATCCAAGATGGCGACTGATTTTGCTCATACCGGTCTCAGTAGGTATATTTTTCTCCGAAATCTACCTAAAAACACGGCATTTTCACATAAAATGTGATGTAACTAACTCTATGAATTACGGATTTCGCACGTTTATCGCTGCAGTAACACACGTTTTCCATTATGTTCTATTCTGGGCAATATCAAGCTAGTTTTCATCTTCAACATCAACCTCTCGAAGATCTTTTCTAATTTTGTTCTCCTAACGACGTCTCGATCTTCTTAAAGTTCCAACCAAAATAGAATATAATCTTTATTTTTCCCCGATTTGAGCTACAAGGTCTGCCTATTTTAGCCATCGTTATTTCATTATTCTTATAATGCTGGGCGAATCATTTATTTTGTGGAGTTTTTCATTATGCAATCTCCTCGTATACCTTTCTTAAAACTTTATTTTCAAACTTATGTAGTTTACGTTCACTTGGCAGAGTCGTACTGCAACTTCCGAAACGGTAAAATATTACCAGCAAAATAACCGTTTTCATTCAAAGTTTGCCACCTATGATTGTCATCACTTCCGAAAATTTAAGTATCAATGACTGAAGTGTGGTTGGTGCAATGCAGTGTGATGAATTAGGGTTCTTTCCTTATTTATGATCTATTTTCTTGTCAATCGATTTTACGTCATCTATTATTGTGCGCATGACACTGTTTCGATCACGGTTTCGGTCGATGCTTTATCAGCTGTCAAGTGACACCATGATAGTAACCCGGCGTTTGTTGCCTGTAGGAAATGTTACGTTGGTTTATCCTTAGGTGGATTTAGGAGTGGAATTCCACCGTTCTAATCTTTTTATATTTAACTGTTCCTTTGTGTTTGAATAAGTTGTGAATAAAACCTACATATAAAGAAAAGTATTCTTCAATGTAACAAGTGAAAGAGGTATATTGAATTCATCCTTGAAGCAGATTTACCTTACACGCGGATATTTTCCCAGTAAAATTTATTCTCGAGTGTTTTGTCAAGTACTTCCATAGCTTAAAATAAAAAATAAACTGTGTAGAGGCTATTTTGTTCAATGATTTGCCCAAAAGTTCCTAATTGCATTCAATTATGATGAGTAAAATGTATCACTTACCTTAATTCCCTTCTTCAATATTCATTTCTGATTTTCTCCCATCAAATCTTAAATGTTTCCTTGTTCACAGCAATCTTGACTTTTAAACACTCATTTTAAAGGGAATATTTTGATTACGAGGAATAATTCACATATACAAATCAGAAGTAAGACTTCCGATTTCGCATTATTAATTAGGCGGATCGTTCGCCGAAGACTGACTCCCTTCGGATATCTTCGATCACAACTTAAGTCTTCTACGTCAAGTTAATATCCGAGATTTAGCTTCTAGTGTAACAACTTTAGGCCAAGGAGCATTGTTTTGATAAATTTGGTTTATAAAATTTAATTTAAGTGTAATTTCACTTTCGGAAAAAGGAATCGCATGAACCCGGATTTACAACATGTCTGCGTATACAATAACACATAACACTTTTGTAATATTTTTGAAAAACAAAAGCATACACAAAATAAGGATACAAAATTACGAAACTGCTATTGAAACCTATTTGTATCTGTTGACCTGAAACACAATTTAAAGCTGTTCATTGGTTGCGTTTCCATTCCACTCCTCCATCGGTTATCGAAATCAATAAATTTCATGACTCGATTATCAGCATTCGATCAAAAATGAATGATAATGATTCAATTGTATTGCAAGGAGATTTTAACTTTAGTGATATAACCTGGGTAGATGATAAGAAAACTCCATTCAGCCTTATTCTCGTTTTACAAGAAACTGTAATATTCACCGTGAGTTTATGTATCTAATAGACGAAACAAAATTCAGTCAACTAAACTCACTGCCAACTCGTAATGATAGATATCTTGATGTCGTGTTTACCTATAGGGGTGTTTGTCAAACCCGTGTGATGTATCACGAGTCGGCTGTTAAGTCAGATTTTGCTGGATGGCGCTGTATTCTAGACCTACCACAACCAGTGAAAACAATTCTTCCGTCTCCAAGGGAAGTGTTTGCATGGCATAAGATGTGTAACAAATTGTCATTTATTACATAGTCCCTCTTCTTCTTAAATTTAAACAATATTTATATTTCTTTACTTTTTGTTGGAAAGAAAATTGTTTACGCTCGAACAGCGTTTTCTGATCCTTATTTGTTACTATCTTGTGTCAGGATAGCCCGTGACCTTATGGGTAGGCTTGTATGTCTTTGCGTGTTCAAGGGGAGAAACCTCAGTTTCATCATGAATTATGTGAGTGTAACTTTTTTTTGTCTTTAAAATCTTTTCGTTACTGTGAACTGGAAATGGAGGCTTCCCTCAATTACAAATTAATCATCTTATGGTCGAATGGTTATAGGCAGTTTCTGGTTAATTAATGAGTGGTTTGGCTTTTGGAAGACCATATTTCTAGACCGGATCTGGAGTGGTTTTAAGTCGCCATTTACTATAATTGGTTGCTGTTGTGGCTTCTTCGTTTTGGCTAAGTAATTCTTGTTGAAATAGTCTTTTTGGATTTCGTATTGAAGGAAAAATCCATTGCCATGAACCAGCGAACGGGAGATTCTGGTTCTGTATATGTGAGTATATTATCATTTATATATTTGTCTATTCTTGATATGTTTGTTAACTTCGTTTGTTTCATATACTATAATTTAAATTTTGTTTCAATAAATGTTCTTTGTTACAATTGAGCCTGAAGGGATTGCCATTATCCTGCTTAAAATTACATTAGGTAATCAGTGAGATGGTACTAACCCTTCGGAAAACCCGGGCTAAATAACTTGATAAATCGGAACTCCATTTTAAGTGATCCTTCCTTGTATTAAGTTTGGATTTATTCATTCAGAATACAAGGGAGATACGGAAATGTAGTTTCGAGAAATAAGTTATTTAGAGAATGCTTGATACAGTCGTTCTTGGGTCAAGATAGTACTGTGTAATCGGACAGGGTCTCTACCTTCCTCTTCCTTGATTTTCGTGACGTCATTATACAAGGGTAGGTATATACTCTGTTTTCTCTTGAACGGTTTGATTTTTTGACCCTTTATTTTTCTAGGGCATTTAAAATAATTATTTTCTTCGGAAGAGATAAATTTCCAGTATGATATGATATGGGTCTTATTAGACCATTACATGACCTTACGTGAGCACAGAAAATGGAAACGATCTAAAATGCATCAGATTACCTTGAATTTAGTGCAAAAAGTTCTGAATGTGAAAAGTTACAATACTCCGGTAAAAGGAATATTTGTTAAACTTCGATAGCAAATTTAGTACGAAATCTTAGAATCTTTGGAAATTCCCATCAAGAAAATCTGAACGGAAAAGAGTTCCTGGCAAGGTGAAATACGAGGCTATATTTGCCAACAATTTTCAAGAGTATTGTAAGCTTTTTGCTTCTTATTTTTTATATTTTCACGCTAGTCGTACAACTCTTGCATCAAGTAATGACGAACCAGATTGCAATAACATAAAATGTTTGTAAATATCAGAATTTCAGGTCGTAAATAAATTAAAACAAAATCACTTAATTTATATATTTTTTTAGCAAAGGTAGTTCCAAATTTTATATTTTTTTGTTTATTACTTCTGTTCCAAATTGAAAGTAAAAGTGAGTGAAAGCAAATATTATTAATTTTACACTAACTTTCTGCCGAAAATAACCGCCTGAAAATTGCCAATTTTAAAACCACAGATATATTCGTTTAAGATGTAAGTAAAGGTATTTTATTGTTGGTTGTTATTATTGATGTAAGACTTATTGATGTAAAATGAAATTAAAACGAAAATTTACAACATGCTTTATACAGTTTGTTCAATTTATTGAAATTTTTAGTTGGTCAAA
>JAGDQP010038320.1:0-14169 GCA_022664845.1 Lepisma saccharinum
TCCCACTCAATAGAGTTGTCACTCCCCACATTCTGGAGCACACACCTAAACCTCAATATTTTAGGGGTAAAAATTGATAAAAAGCACGCAACCCCCCGCTTATCCCCCCTCAACTGAAAATCCTGGCAGAATCCTTGGTTTCGAGTAAATATGTTTCTATGCTTAGTTATGCTTGTAAAAATCCTTGCCTCGCTCTTGTCGCATTTAAAAAAATAATATTAACAATTACCAGAGGTTCATTAGTCTCGTAAGAGTATAAAATGCTTCCCGCTTTCAGCTTTTAGATCTGCTGAGCATAAATCTCACCAGCTCTATAAGTGGATTAACTAAATAAAAACGCACTACGAATCTAGAGTTGTATTGAGTGTTAATGCTAACTGTCATTATCGAAACGGGATACAAAAAAGCTTGAGTATCATTGTGTTCTAGTTTACTGTTAGTTTGTTTAGATTCAAGTAGCGTGAGGGGAGATTTTTCCATGCTTAACAACGTTTAGTAAGACTAAACGCGATGTTTTACATACATAATGAGATAGCGGAAATAATGAAACATACAGAATGTCAAAGGTCATGTATGACAAAACGCTTATGTTCAGTGTAACGAAATGAAAATTTGCAGTAACCTGAACGTATGACTACAAAGTAAAAGTTTTAAATATGTAATGCACTACTTCTCTCTAATTCTGTGTCTGTTGAGGTAAATCAGACTTTAATATATGATACAATTAACATTGTTTTCTCCGAGTTGTTATAGGCAACTCCACAAGGTACATTATACTAATAAGGAAAATATTACATTTATATTTCTGTTATGACAGATTAACATATTCAGCTATTGCTGGAGCAATCTCGTTTTTTGGCACTTACAAGGAAAGGGTTTCGGTTCGAACAGGAATTTTTTGATAAGACTTTGTATATGTATTTTTACCCTGGTGCTGATAATGCCTGCAAAATGCTTCGACCGGGTAAGGCTTCGTTTGTCCGCTACAGGGCGTTAAAATTTGGAGCAAGTGGAAGTCAACCCGGGCAGCCGCTGCAACGACTCCCGCAGTTTCCGTTCGAACACGCATTTGTAACTCAAAATGTATACATGGACATAGCTGACAGTGCTGATAAACACTGCAAAGCCACAATACCGTGTAATTAATAGTTTGGCAGATTATAGGCCAATACTATTCTTCACAAATGCCTGTTAGGCTTTTTCCCAAAGTGAGTAAAACAGAAGAGAGAGAGAGAGCCACAATAGGCACAAGGACAAGACACATCAGGACAACCTTCAAAGGCACACTCCAAAAATGATACGAATCTCACAAAAAAATCTTAATTTCGGGGTGGGATTCGGACTCCCTCTACGTACGTATCAACTGTCAGCAAATTCAAGAGTAGAAAATAAACTGGCATTTAACACCGTGTCCATGGATTGCGATTTTAAAGATTGTGTGCATAAATTGTGTATCAGTACACCAGAAGTTTGTATGTTATGCACTAAAATGTGGTGTAGTTCATATTAATTTCACGTAAAGCTCATGTATTATGCACTAAACAAAAGTTGTAAAACTGAAATATATTGTGAACTTTTTCGGGACATGTTGTACACATTAAGTGTAGTTTGATTTTCAGTGTGCTGATAGGTGGATTCAAGAAACTAGGAGGAAATGGGGGAACCCCGAGAAAACCCGCCCACATGGTGTTTGTCCACCACAAGTCCACATGAGATGAGCTGGAACCGAACCGACGACCCCCAAGCACCAGAAGTGAGCGCTCTACCACTGAGCCACCAAGAATCCCAAAACTGTCTTCCTTAATTGTCATAGATATTTACAAGATATAGCATACTAAAAGGAGAAAGTGTTGCAATAAAGTGCTTGATTTAAAGTTCGTTTGAAAAATGCCCAAAATGATGTCACTCCTTGTTCTGACAAAAAAAGAAGTTCCGCTTATTCTAGTATGATATAGCTCATAAGGATATCTACGATACTTTTAAAAAAGAAAGTGTTGGAAAGATATGCTTGATATACGTTTTATGTAAAATAACGTTAAACTTTCATTTGATATTAAAGAACAAAGAAATGGCAAAGTGCGCGCAGCTTTCAATGTTTTCACAGAAACTATAGCATTTTGGAAGCCTTCTGATGTTATTACCTCATTTTGTCACTTAGAACATTATCAAACTGTTAAGCGGTGATATGTGTGTTGATTAATGCAAAAAGTTAAATTATACGAGGTCTGACAATAAAGTAATGAGACATTTTTGTCTTTTGTTTTGGCGACCCTTCAGCCTAGTACGATATACTAGGTTTGACCTTGAACCTTTCCCCATTCACAGCCTGTGTCTTATTCCATATAATGTAGAGGCTAGGGAGTTAGTATAATATTTTGTGAATTGGGATATCGTGCAAGCGTTATTTTTCTCTTTCCCACCACAACCAGGGAGGTTGCGCAGTCACTCTGTCTGTCCTCGTCAGAAAGATTTTTCTGTCGTCGTATAGTAAGAACGTATTTGTGGTCCTAGGCAGAAAAGAGGAATAACGGAATATCGTGCAGCGGTACCCTGAGAAAAGTTGCACGATCTCATAGAATATTAACTGTGGCAACGGTTGCAGAATACTGTTGAATATGACGCGAGAAAGTGTTCGTCTCTTACTGACCGTAGATTTGGAATGAAAAAACTTTACATCAGAGCAGGGCTACAAACACGTCCTAACAATACAAAGTACTACTCTAGACTGAGTTACAGCAGAACCATCCAAGTTGAGGTGGGAATGAGAAAAGGGTCACGGTCAAACACGGAATGTAATTGGCCAAACATGGAAGCTACAAGATTGGTACTACAACAGAAATATGTCTCATTATTTTATTGTAAGACCACATATGCCACTTCAGTATATCACAAAAAGCAACGTATTCAATTTCTTTTGATCAAGTTGAAGGAAACAGTGGAACACGAAACGCTACATAAATCCACACAATTACCCATCACACACAAGATTATACGTAAGCTCCTGAATTCACCATTTACAACGCAAGATATGTGTATATCTTCAACTAAATATTTGAATGACATAAAGCGTTTTCTATCATTCCCAGAGTTCTTCTGTATATCATAGATAAATTAAACAGAGACATTTCCCGGAGGCTTTCCTTCGGTATTCTTAGAAAAAAAAAAATGAGATATTTGGAACAACATGCACGTCGAAGGCTCGTGACAAAATCTTTCTAATTAAATTTGTGAGGATGTTTCGATATTCTTCCAACACCACGAAATCCCACTGGCAATATCTGGACGAACGTTCTTCTTGTGCAGTTGCGACAAAGTTTTGAGGTCACAGTTGGTCGGCAATTCAGCTTACAGACAGATAAGATGAATTGCAGTTCCACACTTTTCGCTCACAAACAGAAAAAAAAAAAGAAGCGGTAAAAGCAAAAAAGAAAAGACTTGCCTCTTAACGGTATAAAAATCCATTTCTGTCCGCAAAATTTGTCAAGGCTTTCGCATCTTGTTTGCATAAAATGTAGCTGGCGGTATCAGAGATGAGGTTATGGTAATTTTGGGGGGAACTTTCTATTCACAGAAGTCTTTCCAATTTAAAGTTCTAACTCCTTTCCTGTGCAACATCTTGAAAGGGAGGAAAATGAGAGACTGAACTCTGTATGCTTAATAAACAGCAAACTGAAATTTCACTGCAGCTAGCAAGCCAGAAAAAACATTGCTGGTTCTCTTCTAACGTACATGCTGTAAATGAACAGATCGAAACACATAAGATCATGTGAACATTATAATGAAATTCTTAGTATGACAAGAGTCTAATTAAGTTTTTTGAATTTTAAATAATAAAGGAATGAATTTCTTGCATTACGTTTTCTAAAGTTATGCTGTTATACATATTCCATAGACATCTTGTTTCAAGTTACCATATTTTGACTTTGAAAAAGGTCTTCTGAATAGAATGGTAAAGGAAAAGATGCTACTTGCATGAACGAGTAGCGCAATCTAAAAAAAACTATGACTAGCATCCCAAATAGCACAAGAACGTCCAATAGGCATCTAACGGACGTCCAGGGAATATCCAAAATATCCGCTTTGGTTTCGGAAACGAGATTCTCACAGGAGGCCTGCAGAACATGCTCGGGGCACAAATGGGATATCAACGGGACGTTTATAGGACACTATTTATCCTTGATATATCTCATAGACGTCCAAGGTAACTGTTAAATCCATTGGATCAGACAGAGAAGCAAAAGGAATGCATTGTTGCTCATGTCTGCATGGGACTTCTGTGTGACACCCGACGGTCGTTCAATTAGGATTATTTTGGGATATCCCAGCAGGACGTCTAAAGGACGCATTATGGATCTCCTGATTATTCCAGGATACGACTGGGCAGTTTAGAACATTCCTGGGACGTCTCTCTGACATTTGCGCTATCTGGTATCGTACATTGAGATTAATAAAAAATGGCAGATAAAAATATAGCAAAACTGAGCTAATTCACGTCACAAGCACGATATAAGGAACTTATATTTTAAATTTGTAATGAACATTTGTAATGAATATACTCTCGGGGACCTCCCCGTTGGTCTAGTAAATGGTCATATAAATCAGGATGTATGAACGCGAATATGAAATACTATCTTGGAGCTCCCCCTATTTCTTAAGATACATCCTGTGTTATGGTTTTCACAACAACTCAGAGTTTCATTCCTCTCCTCTTTCTCCCTTTTTCTCTCAGTCCATGAAAGAAGAAGTCTTGACCTTAATTCAATGTATTATCCCACTATTCGTCTTCTGTAAAGAAGGAACATCTGAAGAAAAAAAACAACAACTTACAGTCACTATGATTGGTAATAGGATCCGATCCCTCGATCTCTTAATTATGTTGGGAGCAATCTACTACTGAGCAACCTCGCCCTGCACGCTCTTTCGTAATTATGTTTCACATATTAATTGACTCCATAATCTCTGAATGTGTGTGTGGAAAACGTCTCTTCTTAAGTTGCACTTCATACGAAATTACGAACGGACAAGTCTCGGTATATAAACCAGGTAAACATAATTGAAAGCAGTCGTTATTATACCTCGTATTGTTAGTGTTCCCGTTGTATGAATGAGTTTGTTCGTCGCTCTTTAACCAAGGGGACCTAGGTTTGATTCTTGCTAAGGAGTTCAGTAGTTCGAAGTACACGTCTCATAAATATAGGTCGCGTACTTAGAACGTTAAAAACACCTCAGCTCAATGGAAGAAAATGGTAAATTACCATTGATTCATCTTGTCCTCAGACTGAGGGTCATTAGCCTGCCTCTGTGCAGATTATTCATCAAGCTGGTTATTATTATAGAGGAGCGAATATTAAAACACGATAGGCAGTGAAGAAATTATTTATTTAAGAACAAATATAGTAATATCATTCGCACACCTTGTGACTTATGTTTTGAAGATTTACACCCTCCCATCATCCACGGAGATCAAGCTTGGCACGGCACAACATGTCTCGATTTTTTTTTCACTGTTTCTTCCCGACTTTCGAGACGAATGGCATACACTATAGGAAATATCACCATAGGAAAAGGTCTCAAACAGAGATATCAGGCATCCTTGGCGGTTAAGAAATGTCTCCTCTATGTGAAATGAACAGGTTTCAGAAAAGTAATCGTAGGTCATTGTTAGAGTTTTTTGAAGTATGTGCCGTTGCCTCGTCTTGTTGAAACGAAGAAACATGTGCCGCACCGTATGGTCAGTGTTGCTATCTGTTATGTTATTGCTCTAGGTATGGTATTTAGTCACCAATAAGCAGTGAGATGACATTTTCATTCAGCATGACATTTTCATCAACCCATATTGTCTGGAACTTTCTTGTCTGAGCTCAAGTAGCAAATTATAGCCTAAGCCCGTCATAGGTACGAATCCCGGAATTTGTTAGGTAACACTGCCTAATGGTGATTTTTGTTTAGTTTTCATTTTCAAAACATAAATGACATAGTATTTATGTAATATTCCTATATTTGTACTCAAGTTCTTCACTGTCTGGTCGTGTCCTGTTTTCATATTCGTCCGTTTGTTCTGGAGCATCCTGTACTAAACTGGAAACGAATTTAAAAGTGTTGAGTTGTTTAAGCAATGTATGAGGAGATATGCTGTACGTAAGTAGTCAAGTTATAGATACTACATCAACAAAAAGTTTCGCTCGATTTGTTCTCTCGTGATGGTCTCTTTGTTTCCAATTTTTCCTTCATAATAACAGTATCATCCGCTATTTAGATAACGCTTTTGTTGAAACATTAAAAAAAAAAATACATCAGCGTCCTGTTGGCAAATATTACCAGTGAAGAGGTGATGGCAGAAAGTTTGTCTCCTCATCTCTGTTCAACGAGAGAGAGAGAGAAGAGAGAAAAATTTATGTGTGTCCAGACAGCTGATAATGAGTCTCAGGTGCAAACTTCATCAACGAGGGTTTTTACCCAAGGGCAGACCGGCGCCCGAGCGACAACTTGTGCAAAAGCGAGAGAGCTGACGGGCTGAGCAATTCATTATGCTTGAATTACTCTTCCGTATGGAATGTGGAAGAATGTGACGTCACCGCTAGTGCGATATATGTAAGCAGCAACATACCATGAGATGCAATTCCTTTTTTTTTTATTATTTTATCTCTTCATATAGTTAAAAAAAATGAAGGAAACAACGTATGGTATAAAAGAAACAAAAAGGTTTTATCTTTCGTGGCTCAGGAAGACAACTAGAAACAAAGAGAACTCTAGAAAATGAGAAGCCTAAAAGGGCAGAAGAGTAAATACGAAAGCAAAACAGCAGAAAAATAACTTTCTTAAAAATAAAAATAAAAAAAAAAGAGCTGGAATATGACAGCTTGAAAATGAAGATAAACAGGCGAGAGCAGAGACATGAAACCAACGGTAGGAAAGAGAAGAAAAAAAAAAACATATGAACGAAAAAAATACACATATGAAAGGTGATAGCAGCATGAATATAAAAGTGTATGGTGTACTGCAACAGTGTAGTCCTTCGGATTCCAATCTCATAGAATGTAAATTGTTTCATTCCTTTGTTTACATTTATTTGCTATGAGCTGTAGACACGAACAAGAGCTGTAAACTAAGATCATCACACAGCTAAGAGATCATGTCCATCGGCAAGCACACCTTCTGGGGCAAGGATGGGAAAATTAGCAGCCAGGTCCTTGCGTGTCATTCTGCATTCACCTGGTGAAACTTGAAAAAAATCAGTTAGGGTGGCTGGCAGCAAGATACGAACCAGCGAGCCTCCTACGCACTGGAGTCTTAAACATGAAGAATTATTTTTACTTTTTTTTTTAGTTCATAATGGTTCGTGGTGACCTCAAATCTTGCAACCTTAATTTAACTCACTTCCCGACGTCATAAAATGATGAAATTTTCCACAGCGACGTAAGTCGGGTGAAAATACAATATTCTATACAATATTGTTACTTTCATATATTTCTATATATTTATATATTTTAAAAGCATATTTTAATATTTTCCTAATATGGACTTCTTTATCCTAAATAAATACTAGCCTGGAACGATATTAGATTTGACTGGTTGCAAAACACTTTAGGATCTGGGTCACAATACATTAACTTGAGGAAAAGTATCCAAAAACTGAAATAACTAAAAAAAAAAAAAATAGAAAAAAATTGAAAGCATACTTTTCTTAAACAATTTATACTATAAAATAAAACATAAATTTGTTTATGTATGACTAAACAGAAAAGCATGGGGTGCGCGTCAATTCAAGACTTTATAAAGTGTCTTATATGAGCGCTATGCTTTTATTTTTAGTCATGCATAAACAAAATTATTTTTTTACTTTATACAGTACGAATTGTTTAAGAAAAGTTTGTTTATATTTATTTATTGTTTATATATATATATATATATATATATATATATATATTTTTTTTAAAAAAAAATATATATATTTTTATAATTTGCACGTACATATATTAATCAACCAAATAATTCTTCATGTTATGAACAAAAGTAATCCAGTGAACTGTATAGTGTTTTTCATACAGACTATAAAGTGTGTCTGTCCTATCTGGAACTGTCTCTTTCAAAGTAAAATTAATTTAGTGAGGTTTATATTGCACTGCATTCATCATTTTCATGAAATAAAACGATGATGGAAATCTTTGGAATACTTACATTAAGGCAATGGAATACCTAAATGTAATAATTTGATCATTTATCCACATTTTTACGGAAGAAAGTATGTGATAGTTAGAGAAGTAATATGTTACTCATGCACAAAATAAAAGTATGAAATAATGAAGAACTAAATTTTATGTTTAATTGAATGTTAATTTTATGGTAGATTGTTGAAATTTCAGGGGAGACTCTAGTCTTGTAAGTTTCACTTGCCTCTAATAAAGTTGATATTTCAGGGGGAGATTGTAGTCTGGTAAGTTTTATTTGCCTCTAATAAAGCTGATATTTCAGGGGAGATTGCAGTCTGATAAGTTTTATCATCCCCTAAAAGTTGATATTTCAGGGGAGATTGTAGTCTGGTAAGTTTGATTTGCCTCTAATAAAGTTGATATTTCTCACCTTTTTTTATCAAACCGCACAGGGGTACACATGCTTAACGAACTAGTTTTTTTTAGTATAGTCGTTCCTGGCACTGATTTTTTATACTTTTATAAGTATAGTGATCTTCACCTAGTTTAACATAACAAATTCCATAACTCAATCACAAATTTGCAAGGTTACAGAATGTACGTACGATTACGGAGAACTCGTTATTGAGAGTATTTAAATTTAATTTAAATTTAATTACAAGGTAGATGAAAATGTATAAAATTAGATTTGTTTGTAGGTAAATTAGTTTATAATTGTTGTGTAATCAAACATACGAGGTGTAATCTTTATTGTCTCAGGAATTATGGATAAGAAATAAATGGTTGTTATACATCGCTTTTATTAGTGCAAAATTTATAACTTGTAGTTTACTAACGTATAAGATACACTGTAAGCTCATGTTATTTATGTATTATTGTAAATTATTGATGTGTATATTCTATCATTGTGTACTTATCTCTCATGAACATTCAGTAATAATCAAAGGAGTGAAAAAGTAAATTAAACTCACAGATATAGTCCTGAAAACTACTAGCAACTGACAAAAGAATTCGAGCTGAATGAAAGTGATGAGGACTAAAGTTATATAATGCCAATTTCCTTCAGTGGCAAGTTCTTTATTCAACTATACATAATTATTCAGTAGATATATAAACTTCCTGATAACACACCACATTAGCATGTATTTATGGGCTTTAGGAAACTTTGACTCAGGTGCGTAACCCCCAATATGTAACACAAACGATTGTAATAATGTAAATTTATAACGAAGTTCTCTCGAGCGACATCTATGCCAGCAAAGGAGAATCACATTACCAAATGTAACAAATGCATTCATTCTTTTCAGTTTTACGGTACTCCAGGCAAACGCGGAAATAACTTATGAAACGTCAATCATGATTTAAGTATGGCTGTAAAACATACCAGCTGTGTTCCTGAACAAAATCTATTTACACAACTGACTGCAACATCGCTCGGTGTCACTAGAGAGCTTGGATAACTGATCATTGAATGTGAGAAAGAAATTTCATATCTTAAAGTTTACAAGCTTCGTGCAGGAGTATTAGGAGTGTATTCCGAAATTGTATGCTATTTTCAATAATATAAGGAACTCTGGCAACACTGCCGGCGGGTAATGACACTGGAAGTTTTGTTTTACGTCTGTGTAGCTCATTATGTAATTTCCATGTTATTATGTAGCAAGAGGGACAAAGTTGAAAATATCTGGAAATATTTGACAACTTGACTACACCTGGCAATCCTGAGAAAAAAGTGAAATCAATTCTCCTCCCTTTCACTATTTTTATGTAATGATCGACTGGTGATCAGAACTTGCACTTTAAATTAGAGGATTTCCGAATGTAGTCAAATTATTAAAATTTTCCGGACATGTTCAACCTTGTCCTCTTTTATTGAAATTGACACAGTGAGGTAGACAGATATAAAAACATCTCTTAGTGCCACTCTCCATCTACAGGGTTGCAAGATTCTATTGCAGTACCGACAAACTTACATTTTCAGAATATATGACATATTGCAAATTGGGGAAGTTTCATAGTTAGTAAATTTTTCCTCTCTGGTAACATTTTTTACAAACATGCCTGAATGATAATTGATGTTTCGTTGGTTAATATCTTCAACATTTGAAGGGTACAGGAAAAGAAGGGGATATGTCCATTGTCCATGAAAGGTGATTTCTCGTATAACGTATTTTAAAGTCTAACTCTTCTATTTACTCTCATGTATGCAATACATTAAAAACCGTATAACTTCCTAATTATTTGGGATTTTAGATCTGAAATTTACCAGCAGTTAGCTGTTATTGTGCGGTACTTATTACGAGTGCAAACTCATTTTTTAAATCTACATTCCTCCTACTTTCCCTGTACTCTTCCTTTCTCAATATTCAGTGTTATACTTCAATGCAAAAAGGATGTACTATGAAGCAGTGAATTGCGTAATTTTTCGGCCACTACCTATCTTTATATCTATATTTATCTTTTATATATATGGCATGGAACTCATTTGGAAGATCGTCCCTACACTAAAAAAAAAATATATTTGTGTTTATTGCCACCCCAAAAGGTGTAATAGAACACCTCTACCTCTACACCAATTCCAGTGCTGGGTAACACCAATTCTAGTGTTGGTTAACATCATCCGGGGTGTCCAACACCGTTTCTAGTGTTGACAAACACCTCTACCGGTGTTCAGAAACAACGTTAGGAGTGTTAATAAACACCATTGAAGGTGTTCCCTAACACTTCTAGCGGTGAACTTTAACACTCCTACCAGTGTTTCTGAACACCTGTGGAGGTGTTTGTAAACACCAGAAACGCTGTTGGACACCCCGGATGGTGTTAACCAACACTAGAATTGGTGTTACCCAGCACTGGAATTGGTGTAGAGGTAGAGGTGTTCTATTACACCTTTTGGGGTGACAATAAACACCAATCATTTTCTTGAGTGAGAACGCCAAAGCTACCAAGCATCATGAATATCTATTGATTTAATTAGTGTTCTCTTCTTCTTAATGTATGCTACATCCTCAACCCTTTCCCCATCATATGTATACAGTTTTAATGGAATAAAAGTTCTATTCGCGACAGATATATGATATATTTAAAGAGAGAGAGAGGGGGGCCAGAAGGACAAGGAGGAAAGTGAGAAAAGGGAAAGAAAGGTTGAAGGAGAGCGTGATAAAAGGTGAGTGAAGGAAAGAGAGAAAGAGAAGGAATGAGAAAAGGTAAATAGAAGAAGATGGAGGTTGAATAGGGAGAATAATAGTTACAAATAAATGGGGAGAAAGAGGACAGGGAGAGAGAAAGAAAAGAAAAGAGCAAGGGAAGAAAAAGAGATAAAAGAAAGAGGAGATGGAGAGAGTAGAATGGGAGGCCAAAATGGAGAGAAAAAGGAGGCAAAGAAAGCGAAAAGAAAGAGAAGGAAGTCATAGGAAAAACGGAGAAAGAACAAGAAGAAAAGTAAAGGGAATAATACAATAAAATAATAATTTAAATGAAATGTTATTGTCAATAGAATTGCGCTGGAAAGGAATTATAATTTTTTGCTATAAATGCAAAACCATGAAAAGTTGAAAAAATTAATTACATCATATTGTATATGTAATCGCAAGAAATAGGCAACAAAACAAAATTCTGAACTATTATTTCGGCCTGTGTCATAAATACCTAAAGACATAAATAAATTCAAAATCTTAACTTTTAATAGTTGGAAAACTCATGACAAGTTTGAAAATTCTTAATCTTTAGACACACATTGAGATAAGGAAAAATACTTTGTGTACACAGCAAAGCAAAATTTCGAAGTTTTGGGCGAAAAATGATCGGAGAAGTCATGAAAAGCTGAAAAAATTTGGAGAACTTTTATATAGTCATGTATTCTCATTGGATTTTAGATTGACTGTCAAGTTTAGGATCTCTAGCTACTCTGTGTGGGTTAAAAATGAACTTACTCCTCAGAATAAGTGCACGAAAATAAAAATAAAACTATAGAAAGAGATGAGAGAGGAGTTAGAAAGAAAGAAATATATGGAAAAAGGAAAAGGAGAGAGAGGGGAGGGAAAACGGGACATAGAAAGAGATAAAGAAAACTGTAAGAGAAA
Source organism: Lepisma saccharinum (assembly GCA_022664845.1). Lineage (NCBI taxonomy): Eukaryota > Metazoa > Arthropoda > Insecta > Zygentoma > Lepismatidae > Lepisma > Lepisma saccharinum. Next base: position 12,233 of record JAGDQP010038320.1, read on the forward strand.
AGAGAGAAGGAAAGCTAGAAGAAGAGACAGGGAGAGATAGAAGGAGGGGTGAAGAACAAGAATGAAAGAGACAAAGGGGTGAGAAGAGATGGAGAAAGGGAAAAGAAAAGGGTGAAAGAATGCAAAGAAGAAGAGGAGATAGAACGGAGCAAAATGAGGATACAGAAGAAAAAGGTGATAGAGAAAATAGGAGAAACGAACAGGGACAGAGAGACTAGCTTGATAGTCGAGAGAGAGAGAAAGAAAACGACGGACCCAAACAAGTCTACTTATTTCGCAACCGTTATTACCTGTATGAATCTAAAAAAAGCAGAAGAATGATTAAAATAAGAGAGACTGAAGGAATTCTACTCTCCTTTACTCCTTTTCTTAAAGCAAAATTTTCCTGTTTTCTCTTTATATGCCCACAAACATTCAAATATGACAATCCTAGAAGCTAAAGGATATAAGTGAGATTGAAATAGAAAAAGAAGTCAGGTAAACTTTTATATATATCCCGAAATATAAGTTACACAAAATTTTCATATTTGGTAGGAAGACACAGTAAGATCCAAGGTTTCTTAGCACAAAATGTGCATATTTTGTTTAACTTATATTTCGAGTTATATTTAAAAGATTACATTATTTTTATATATTTTTTTTAATGCTACTTATATCCCTTGTTTCCTAGGGCCGACATATGCTCTCTTCTTTCGCTATTTCTCTCATTTCTTCCTTTACTTCTTACACATCAAACAACAGAAATAACAAAAAAGAAACTAAACAATCCCACCACCAAGCGAATTTAAAAGAGATAATTGAAGAGATGAAAGCTGAGCTAGAAAACGACCCTCAGTGCAAATTCAGTTTCCCCCTCAACGGGAAAATTTTAAGTAACACAAATTGCTTCAACCCAGAAAGATAACTGCAGAAGAAAAACCTTGAACGTATTTTTCAGGACCTTGGAAATGTTCATTTCCTTCCGACGTTTCCCTCTCTCTCTCTCTCTTTCTGCTTCTGTTTCCACTGCAACAAGGGAGAGAAATTATTGTTATGTAAATCAGGAAGAATTCCGGTGATGTCTCACGGAATTTCTCCTTCTGGCTCTTCTGTAAGCAGCAAAAGGAAATGCAAAGGGAAGAACGTGTATTGCTTTAACATAATTCGAAGTAGCTACTAGCATGAAAGGAATTAATTACACACACAATTCAGAAACTATTTAAGGAAAAAACTGCGAATTAAAATTATTATTCGAAACATGTGATGCTACTATTAACGGAACTCAAAACAGTATAATTCAGTTATCATAAAACTAAAAGAGAAATCAGTGATACCAAATTAGCTTCTTTGTAACTAAATCTGGCTATTTCAGATTCAAATATTTAAAATCGTTAACAATACCACTACCTACGCAGCGAAGATACATTCTAGAGATTATGAGTATAGTTTTCAACCCATATATGTAAATTTTTAAAAGAATGTTTTAGGGACATTCTGGTAACTTTTAACGTCCTCTCTGTAGGCCCCTCTGTGTGAGCTTCACTTTCGGGAACGTTAAGGAAGTAGTTCTGTAAATATCCAGATCTATGTTTACTACAAGCCAACACGTTCATAGGAATCAGCATAAAATGTAAATATGTCAATATTTATCCGCTAGCTTAGAAATGTGTAGATGTTAATTTTAAATTCCATAAAGCAATATGACATGCTTATCAAAAACGAGGCTATACAATTTGTTTGTAATGACAATGCAAATAAATCCACATTTAACTATTAATTTCACCACTTAATCGGTAACAAAATGTTAAATTATATATTCAATATTCACTTCAGAATATTTGTCCCTTTCTTTAGTTCTTTTCGGCAATCTTTCTCACTTTCTTTTTTTTTAGTAATTTCAGTAATCTTCCTTATTTTTCTCACTTTCTTTAAGCTATTTCAGCTACCCTTTTCGCTTT
>JAGDQP010038321.1:0-18216 GCA_022664845.1 Lepisma saccharinum
ACTCAATTCTGGCGTTAGCTTCACCATTAAATTGGTAGAAAATATAAGTTTCGAAACAGAATTCATGTCAATCGTTTGCGCTTCATTTGTGCTGGATTATGCCACAAAAAATTTAGTTAAAGCTCACTTTGACGCAAAATTATAAGGCAGTACATTTGGGAAGTAGGAACTTCACGCTCAAATTCGTCTAAAATGTTAATTTCAAACCGACATTTACGCCAATTGTTTCTGTTTTATTTGTGCCTGATTGTGCCTAGGAAATATTCATTTGTGTACAATTCGTTGAAAAGATATACAACATTACCGGTAAGTTCCTTTGGTGTAGGCAGCTTTACGCTTGTTTGTCGTAGATTTTGTGCGTCGTGACTTTTGGGCCGTTGTTTTATGCGTCACTGTTCGGTCATGGTGATGTGCATGTCGATGTTTTTGCCTGTCGCGGTTTGTGGGTCACTGTTTTCTGCGACGCGCTTCTGTTTATTGCTGTTGTTGAGCGTCGCGGTATTTATGCGTCACTTTTTATATCCGATTTTGTTGCTCGAGTATTTGCCTGTCGTTGTTTTTGTATGTGGATGTTTTTGCCTGTCGCGATTTCTGGATGTCGATGTTTTTTTGTGTCACGGCTTTTGCGCGTCGAGGTTTTTGTAAATCGCTGTATTTTGCTTTGTGGTTTTGGTATATCGCGCGGTTTTTGTGCGTCGCTGTTTTTGCCTCTTGCTGGTTGGTTGGTTGGTTTGTTTGTTGCTCTTTTGTCATAGCGATTTTAGTCTGTCGCGATTTTGCCTGTCGCTCTTTTTGTGCTTCGCGGTTTTTGTCTGTTGCGGTCTTTCGTCTGTCACTGTTTTGGCTATCGTTGTTTCTGTGCATCAGGAACTTAAATCGTTGTTTATGTCTGTCATGTGGTTGTGCGTTGCGGTTTTTGTCTGTCAGAGATTTTGCCCGTCGCGGATTTTGTGCGTCGCTGTTTTTGTATGTCGCTGTTTTTGCCTGTCGCTGTTTTTGTCTGTCACGTTTTTGTATGTCGCTGTTTTTCTCTGTCGCTGTTTTGTTTCGCTGATTTGTTGTTGCTGTTTCGTCGGTTTACCATTCAAACGTGCAAGCTTGACGTGACAAGGTCTCGTGTACATCAATATACTTTCAGTACGTGCAGTGACTACTATTTCCACTAGCTTCGTCGGTGATACTAATTTGTGACTTTTCACCTACATAGAATTGTATTCTAATCACAAACACAAGCGGATTCGAATATTTCTCTAAAAAAATTGCATTTAAAATAAGGCATGTTTCAACAGAATTCAACCTGTGTTTATATGATTACAGTTTAATGCTATATGTAGGTAAAAATAAATTAGTATCATAGAAGAAAGTAATAGAAATTATCTTCACCACAGGTACTAAACGTATATTGATGTACATGAGACCTTGTCACGTCAAGCTTACACAGAAACCAAGGTGGAATCCTGTAAGAAAAGGAAATACAACGACTAATCATATGTGTCCAATTTACAGGTACACTTAGATTCATAGAAAATGATCGGTTACGATTTTTCAAAGTTGTATGACAGTGTGGATTTAAAATGAAGACTTTGGTTCCTCAGATGCTCGTGAGCAACGTTTATATTCAGTGCAGTAACGAAGACCGTATTTGGTTTAATTAGTAACCTATTCATTACAATTAACGAACGACCGTAGCTCAGTAGAGAAATCGGGAAGTCCTGGGAACGATCGCAGCGGCCGCCCATTCTAAATTTTCCAGGGTTTTCCCCTCCGTCACACCAGACAAATGCCGAAATGATACCTACACAGTAGCACCTGACCGACCACTTTCCAACAGCATCTCCCCATCCTGCTGCAGTCTGGCTATAATGCTTATTTTAATCTAGACCAGTATTTCGATTACTTGAGTTCATCACACTGTACTGTCAATGTGTTCTCGTACGCATGCATATTCACCCTAGAGTTGGCAGAATCATAACAAAGACGGATATTTGTCATTATGATCTGTTTACTTATGACCTGGACTCAGAAGACAACTAGGGCAAACATCAAGCACCACAGTTTGCGGAACGCTGCTGTAATTTACCAGTACTTGTTATTCGTCGGTAACTCACATCATGCATGTTCATCAATTGGGAAAGGAGATGTGGTGTCGTTTCTGAATTGATCTCGAAAAAACTCTGCAATTTACACGAACAAGAGCATGCAAAAAGGTACAACTTTGTACCCATCCCATGCCTCATCTAGCTGGAGTACGCTAACACAACTTATAACTTCTGTAATTTAATTTCTTATTTACTATTTGAGGCCATCATTATGATTCTACACTAGTTTGGAGACGGTTTTTCTCCAAAACTGAGGTTTGGTACAGAATGTTTCCCAAATGTTTGCAAACAAAGTTTTCTGTTTTAAATTTCAAATGGGAAACAAGAAACATTGTTTCTTTCTCTGGAAACATCAGAAAGTGTAGGGATGTTCGGTATTGAGATTTTCATACAGAAAGTCGGTATGTTTTGGATACCGACAATTATCGATATACCGATAATACCGATAATACAGAAATACCGAAAAATCGATAATACCGAAAATACCATAATACCGTACCAAAAATGCCGACATACCGATATACCAAACCATATCAATATACCGAAATACTGAACAATATCACTATACCGACAAACAATGATAGTGAGCGATATGGAGGTACTCATGGACGTTTGTATTTATGGGGTTAGCCTGGTACCCCCCGAAATTCCGGTTCATATGCAAAACATAGTATAATTTTAGGCATACTTATCTATATTTAGAGTTGTAATTATTTTTCTCACAAGAACTTTGTGTTAGGTACACATTAAAATTACAAGAAACATTGACAACTGCAGCGACCGGGACTCGAACCCAGATCTCCCAGTTGCCGGCCGGGCATGGTGCCCAATACACCACCGCAGTACGTCAATTCTCTGTGTATATATACTAGTCCTCACACCTTAACACTCTTCCAGCACCAGTAGCTGGTTACGAAGTCAAGGCACCCCATTGAGGACTTTGCTCTGCAACCGTGCAGTTCGAAATATTAGATGTAATTCCTTTTTTTACACAAGAACCTTGTGTTAGGTAAACATTGAACTTAATACAGAAAAATTGACAACCACCCGCTCGGTAGCAAATGGGTGCAAATGTCAATCTTTTAACCTTGCCTGTGTAATAATATAGTGTGTATTTACACGAGAGATAAGCAATGAAATGTTGGCGATCTCACCTAAGAAAACAAAATTGACATGAGAAAGACAAGGTTGATTATTCATATTACAGAATTACACATTATATCATTTACATTAACGCACAGACTCATTTCGAAATAGTTTCGAAGGTCTTTAGGCAACTCAGGTTCAGACCAGATGGATAATGATGGAATGATTGGTGGAATGAAGAAAGTGGTAGGAAATGAGTGAACCCCGAGCAAAACCCACGCACACGGTGTTTGTTCACCACAAAGCTCACATGGCATGAGGAAGGTTTGAACCGACGAACCCAAGCGCTAGAGATGAGCGCTCTACCCATTGATCCACCGCGGTCCGCTCTAAGCAGGTAGTGTTTGGGTCTTTCCTGATAATGAAACCACAGTTGCTGTAGATTCGCCGACTTCATGTCGTGTCAGTTAAAAAGGTCAATCACGCAGCGCCAGTTTTGACGATGGGATAAAAGCAAGCAGCAGCATGCATTTCAGCAACATTATGTTGTAATTCGAAAACTGTTCAGTAGGAATGGATCCAAAAGGGTCCGGATATCTAAAGCTCCGATCTTCGGGGTTTCGGATAACCGGTCCAATGGCTTCGTCCGATTTCGGTCACAGATTCAAAGACCCAGAATTCGGATTTCGTTATTATGATGCATCTGCAACTGCAATGGCGCGATGATAAATTATGAACGACCGTGGACAATACCTTCCCTATCCTCTGCCTACCTCATCCCGGCCTTAGCCAAAGAAAGAAATAAAGGAAGAAAGGAGAGACAGTATTGACTTTTTAAATTTTTATTTATGACCATTAGGCATCTAAGGCTCAGGCCGGGATATAGGAGGAGAAAGGATTCAGGAAGGTGTCGGCCAGGGCCTATGTTGCAGGTGCCACCAAGGCATTTGCCTAGTGTGATTGAAGAAAACTCCTGGGAGAACCTCAGTCAGGATTATCGCTGGGATCGAACCCACGACCGACCGAATCCTACGCCAACTCTCTACTACTGAGTATTTTCGGTATATCAATATTTCGGTATGGGTGATACCGAATTTTCGGTATTCCAACATACTGATTTCGGTATATCCATATTTTTGACGGCCCTAAGAAATTGTTTTCTAAATGTTTTCCAATGTTTCTGAAATGTTGGCAAACATTTGGGAAACATTTGGGAAACATTTCAATAGAAACATTTAGAAAACACAAAAAACACGTCGGGAAACAGTTTGCAAACAATGTTTCCGAAAACATGTTTCCATGTCTGGACGTGGCTTTAATGGACAGAGGAAAAGAATTTTATATCCTTCACACAGTGTATTCCTCCGTCAAGTAGTGGGCCAGGACCAAAAATGACGCCGCAGTCTATCTCTGATTTATACATAACTTTGCGCAGACTCTCCTCCCATTGTATTAAATAAATGTATTGTGCAAACTCTTCTACTTGACGCTTGCGCCAAGTATCCTCATTACGGAGGAGAGATTACGCACCACATAGCTTGGGTGGAAATTTCCAGAATGTCCTCAAACTGCGTACAACACTAGTTCTGACAAAGAACTAGCTCAGATACACCTCGATTCATAATTTTTTCAACACTTATGAAAATTCGAGCAATTAACTTGTGTCGTAGATGCACAAAATTGATGATAAGTTTCAGGGATCACTTTCTATCAGGGATCACTTTCAGGGATCACTTCCTGTTTTAAACGTCTTTTAAACAGGGCGATTGTTTTAAACATTTTGAACATTTGTTTTAAACGATGTTTTCTAAAGCCTGTTTAAAACATGTTAATCGTATTTTTCTTTGAAAGAATCTATTATATTTAAGAGTGCGAGAGAGTGTGTTTTTACCAGTAAAACGTATGCAATTTGTCCGTGTGAATGCTAGTTTTCAGAATAGTCAGTATTATGGCGCCGCAAGCTTCAGGTGGAGACAAATAAGTGCGTTGTTTTGATTTGTTCTTTATTGGTAGGAGATATTAATTTACTATCAATAACATGAAACAAGATGTTCATATTTCAGTTCTTCCTTTTCCTTTATTGTGAGAAACTGCTAGGAAAAGAAAAACTTCATGGGGACGTATTTGCTTCTACGATTACATTGCTCTATCCTTATTTTACGTTATGAGGAAAGGGACAGTAGTGAGTAACTGTGCAGACTTCATAATCATTTCTTATTCGGTGCTTGGAGTTTATGTCGGGTGGTAGAACTTATTAGGCACTCTGTCTCTTTGCTGTTTCTTTTACTCGTATAGACTCATTATCAGTGGATTGCACAGGAAGAAAAAAGATTTAATCTGGACACACTTTATTAAAGTTAATCCTTCCGAAAATAATAAAACCGTAAAATCCAGATGGAGACTGTGTAAAAAGGGGCAGGTCTTGCCCGAATGGTAGAATATTTCAAGAAGTGTAATTCAAATCCCAGGAAGGACACTGGATAATTTTCCTTCAGTGTTCCCATGCCTGGCGCTCTGAGATATACTCAACCTCCTATCAAATTGAATACTACAGTGTCTTTGGTATTCCAGGGCACTTTGGGAGGTAAAGGCAGTCGATCGTGGGACTGACCACCCAACCTCACTTCGTGCCGTTGGTCGAGAATATGTGGATCGTTACCTCCACATCTCCTATGTGCCGTTCACGACGCGTGCGCATTACACAGGGTTTACCTAGTGTTTAAAAAACGTTTTTGTTGAGTTTTTTTTTTCAAGTTTTTTGGTTTTTATGTTGTAGTTTTTTTTTGAAAATGTCGTTTTTTACACAGCAAGTACGCGTATTTAATGTTTTAAGCTGTAGATAATCAAGCAGACTTGGAGTTAAGATCTCACACATTCATCCCAATTTACTATTGGTTTGTTTTCCTGCAGGCTTACAAGGGAAATGGTGGGATTATTTATGCATTCATTGCCATATTGCTATACTTCCTCCATCTTCACCCTGACAAACATAAGGGAACTAAGAACATATGGACTGAAGTTATATCGTATAGTTTGTAATAAAATACTAATAAACCTAGAGGGAACTGAAGAATTATTTTGAATTATAGGAAGAATGTAAGTTCCTAGAGATAATACAACTTCGAAGACATCTTTACTGTAAACTGAAAAACTATGAATTTTGACCGAAATAAGCTCTCATCCCGTACATACAATACGTTAATTTCTAATTACGGTATTATTCAACGATGATATCTATTTTTGATCATAATTACCGTCCGCAAAAATCAGTTATCTTTAGCTCAAAATCCCGGGAAATAACCTGCTTCTATTCAAGTACAGAGATAAATTTTTGAGTTTACTAGTACGTTGAATCTTAAATATAAAAACTCAGTGGCATTGCTCCCTCATGCTTCGGGCTTCAAACCTTGCCCTATACTGTGAAAATATGGGGCAGTGTAACAGATAGAGGCAGTGTAACAAAACTGTTTTATGTTATTTGCATATTTGAAAAGAGTTATATAAATGCTTGATGAATACTCTGGTAAACAAGCAACTACATATAGGTTTCTAATGAGTCTGTTGCTATAGGGTTCTGAGAAGTATTATATCAAAGTATATCATAATACATCATGACTCGCCCCATGCGTTTTTGAAATCACATAGAATTGCTATCTGCACGTAACAGTATGGGGCCATTTGAAAAATTAAATTTTAAGATAGGGTTGCAACGCTGACAACTGGGTGCTTGGGTACAGGGAACAACCACAGTATGTTTCGATTGTATCGTATATGTATACTCAAAGCTTGATGCGGATACGTTGAACTGAATGGAAGTAGTAAATATTTTTTTTAATTAATTGGCAAAACTGTCAGCTGTAGGACCTTAGTACCTCTATAACGCGCCCCAGTACGTAAATACAAAGTTCGGTCCTAATACGTTCAACGATATGGAAGCAATTAAAATTTTATTGTCTTAAATTGGCTGGCAACACTGACAACTGCGGCGCCGGAAGTACCCACATGCACTGTCCCAGTACCTAATGCGCATGTCAAATTTTGTGTAAATCAATGCGGATGCGTCCAACGGTAAAAAATATGAAATCTAGAATTTCAATCGTTTGGCAACCCTAACAAACTAGTGTGCCGGGAGTGTCTGTATGACCTGTCCCAGTACCTAATGAACATGTATGTCAAATTTAATGTAAATAAATGCACACGTGTAGATTTGTATTAATAAAGGCATTTATATAATTAAATCTTAAAATAGGCTGGCAACACTGACAACTGGGGTGTTTGCGGTCGGGGACACCCAAAACTTTCTTCTATTGTGTTGAATGATGTTTAAGCTAAGTTTGGGGGCAGATTTGGTATGGAAGATTTTAAAATTATTTTTTAAAGTTGGCAACACTGAGAACTGGGCAACCCGGAATATCTCGCATACACCAAAAAAATAATTGTAATCTAGGGTTTAATTTATGTTGTATTTCTTCTTAATTACCTATATAAAATAATCCTTGCTTATAGAGACGTTAGCAGTATTAGAACTTGCTGCCTTGGGGAAAAAACGAAATTTAGAAAAAACAAAAGGCTTATGTTTTTTTATATAAAAAAGGAAGTTTTAGAAGAAAATTAACGGGTTTTTTTTATTTACAACACTATGTGTACCTTTACCTTCTTACCTTTTATATAATAAATAGCTTTGTCATTTAATTTTAATAAATAGCAAATTTCAGCAAATTTGGTAAAATAGAACCTACAATTTCATGGAGTACTTATAATAACCCCTACCATTTTTTATGTTTAAGAAAATGTTTAAAACGTTCTAAACGTTTTAAACACGTTTTTCTGCAGTCTATAAAAAACGCGTTTAAAACAAAACACAAAAAAAATACGTTTTAAACATACGTATTGTTCTTTTAAAAAAATGTTTTTTTAACCCTTCTTCTATCAACACAGGAATTTAACTGACGAGTCTGCCAATAACGAATTCACTTGTCCTTCACTCGCATCATGTCACTAAAATTCCTTCCCCTCTTTCCAGGACCTGCACAATATCTTCTACCGCCCAAAGTAGCCCGGATTTACGATATATGATTTGCAGATTATATGGTTCCTACCGAAAAGGATGAAACATTAATTAACAAAATATTGGAAGAGCTACGAACAAGCTATGAGGAATGTCCCGTGAGGCAAATATGTTATCGCATTTCATTGTTCTTTTGTGGACAGCGCTTCTTTTGTAACATCTTATATTACTACGTATTCTGTGTTTGTTTCCTAATTATATGTTATCGATGCGCGGCTGTCTTCGTCGTATTATGGTTGACCAACAACCTATTGTCAAGTCTATCTTTATATCTGTTCGGGTCATTCAATCGGTATTTATGGTAACGTTAATCGTTCATATACATTCATATGTGCATCATCATTGTCGAAACAATCTGTGTACTCATTGTATCTGATGCGAAGCATGCAAAAGGTAAATACGTCAAGGACCCGATATTCACGCATCGGCTCCAGAAGTATCTTGTTATCTGGGATATCAACGGTCATCTACGAATTAGACTATGAATATGTAATAGTCAGTATTACATGTGGATAATCATCCTGCTACTACTTGCACATGGCAGTACTAACATAATAAATGATAGTAAAACAGAAGAAGTGTTCATATTCCACACATTTAGATTATCTGCTATTGTTACGGCCACTGCAATATATCTACCACTGTTTAGTTAATACATACATATAGCAGAATGTGGGATGATCAAAGAGGAAATGAAAACAAAAAGGTGTGATTGAAAGAAATGAAATCATCAAAACATCAAATTTGAAGAGTACAGGGAAAGAGGGGAGTACTAGGTGTGATAAAAAAATACGATGAATAATTTTATTACGAACAAGGTAATAATCTTACCTCAAATTTGAATTAATCTCCTTCAAAGTACTCTTCTTGGCTAGTGATGAACTTATCCCAACGTTGATTCCATGATTGGAAGCATTTCTGGAAGGCTTCTTTCGGAAGGGCCTTCAGCTACTCCGTCGTGGGCTTCTCAGTGTTGGAAATGGTGCCAAAACGTTTTCCTTTTAGTACGGTTTTTACTTTTGGGAAGAGCCAGAAGTCGCATGGTGCTGAGTCCGGAGAGTAAGGCGGATGTGGACAGACAAGAACCTTTTTTTCGTCAAAAAACTCGCGGATAAAAACGATCCTTCAATTCCGTGCAAACTGACACACGATTTTCCTTCTATTTGCTCAGTGGGAAAGGGTCCATGCCACTTCTCAATGAAAACTGACTTTTTACTTCAGATAGACAGTTTTTTGCCATCTAGTGTCTCATCCCGTAATGATTGTGCCTGTGGCATGTGTTTTTTGGTATTAAAATGTATACCATAGACACATGCATTACAGAGGAGACTCTATATGACATAAGCGGTCTCACTGAAGTAAACAGTCAGTTTTCATTGCGATATGGCATGTACTCATTATCCATTCAACCTCTCATTTTAGGACATAAGTCTGCTTAAGCCAATCTTATTTTAATAATCCACCTCGGGATTCAATATCTTCTGTTTCCTGTTCATTAATGGTTAAACTGTCACTTTTCAAGTTTTTGTAGTACTGAGAGTAGATATATGGGATAAACTGTCTCATTGTACTTGGAAACTTTTTATTCCTTTGGCTACCGCAGTGGCAAAGGAACACTAGCAGGGTTTGGTCAATGGCCACGCTGTTATTTTCAGTTGCACTTCCATGTTATTGTGAGAAAATCACTGACTTGGCTGCACTAGACTTTGTGGCATGTGCCGTTTTTCCATTAGCAAGAAGTTTCTTCTTTGGGAATGATGTAATTTGATTCATTATAGTACAAAAATGGCAACTTCCACAGGCATAGTCATTACTGGAGTAGACTCTAGATGGCATAATCTGTCTGTTTAATGTAAACAGTCACTTTTCATTGGGGTATGGTACACGCCCTTATTCCACCGAGCCACTTAAGTAAACCCCGATGTTTGGTTTAGGTTTTCATTACACGACCTTGATGAGCAAGCAACGTTACTAGGGTAACTAAACAACTAATATAAACATTGCAATTGCAATAATATCGGATTCACGAGTTAGATTCACCGCACATTAAACAAGATATAATATCAATACATCTTCTATAATACACTACAGTGTAAGGAATAAATGTAAGTACAAGTTTTCTTACAGACGCACATGTTTCGATTTTGTATATCCCTGTAATTCGATCCTTTTCCCCATAAGCCATCTTTCTCACCCACCCTGGACATCTTCTACTCCCCCCACAAAAAAAAAAGTCACAAAATTACTATTTTTCCAAGATTCGTATTTTATGTTTAAACTGTACTTTGGTTTCTTTTGCACATGTAGTCTAATGACATAAAGTTGTTAGTTTCTATATACGTGTTTATTCGTATTTATCTCAAAGTTAACCATTTTTAACATTAAAAAAAATGTGTAGCGTCTGCCTCGCTTTTACCTTACATCTATGCGGCATCTAAAATTTAGTGGAGAAGGCTATAGATTACGCATTGGTAATGGATTTAAATGTGGCTCCAACCAGTTATTCTAAGATTTCACCAAGTTTCCAGTCATACTTAGCAAATGCCAGGACAGTACATTAGATAAAGGTCACGACCTTATTCTTTCCTTACGTTACCGGGGAAAGTGGACAAAGTCGGGCTGTTTCCTCAGATGTTGTAAAGCCCATAATTGTAAAGCTTCAAGGTTTTTCTTCAATTAGTAGTATTACTAAGCCTTGTTTCTAATTTGCTGCCAATAATAAGGACGACTGAATTCGTATCACATTGAGATTTACGAGTTAGTTGAGATGGAAACGAATTCATCACAGACTGCCCTAATATTAATTTTTCTACTCGAGAGAGTCAAGCACACAATTACAACCAGCGTTGTAGTAGTGGAAGGGCCAGGAAGGAAAGTCATTCGTTCTTTTTTAATTAATTGCCTGGGTTGCTAGGAGGCGCAAATTGTCAAAGGTAAATATTCAATATGATCCATTTCTTGCTCTTCTGTGTGATACCTATAAAATTACATCGAAGATAACAAATGAAGTCGTTATTAGCTTGAAAATATCCATGTAAAATGTTGTATACCTTTGACATTTAGTTAAGTGAGGAACAGTTTACCAGACATCAAACAATTTTGTTCAACAAAATTCTAACTTTTAATCTTCTCCTCCAAGAGTTCTTCATCCAAAAAGTAATTTGGTTTGTTGCATCCTCGTTTATGTAGCATATTCATATGCAAGACGTGGATCAAATAGATAAGCAGATCGAGACTAGTAAAGACTAGGTAAGTATTCAGTTGGTGTATAATTTCCTGTCGCTGATTATGGTGCTAAGAAATTATGCGGTGTGGAAGTGAAAGACAGGAAACTCAACCAACTATGCATTCTCCTCCATTATCCATGACATTCCTTCAGAGATTAGGCAAGTGATCAAGTTCTCGCTTCAAGAATGCATAGGTTGTGCAGCGAATGAATCATTTCCCCAAGTTCCCAATACACTGTCGTCTTGAAAGGCTTTATCTTGTAGGGTGTTGGAGGAGAAAGAAATAGATTAAAGACTGTAGGGTCCGATTCCGTAAATTATGACCTCCAAGTTCAAGTTCTACTCGTCATTCACTAAATTGGTATTGTTCGCTATCTTTTGCCATTGCGTTAAAATGAAGACCCAGCACACTGTATCGGTGACGACGTGGTCGTTTTATAGCAAGTTGTTTACGCTACACGGGGAGCTTATGACAATATCGTGCAGTCGTGATGATTTTGTTTCTCCGAAAGAGTTTGTGACGCAAAACGGCCTTCCATAAACCACCATACACTCAACACGGTCTTCTATGCATGAAGATCCTGCTTGTACGGATTGATACCCATCTCTCTAATACATAGACATACACGTGCATAGAAACAGATTTTGCGTTTATATATAAATTATGACTTCTTCATTTCTTCCGCAAGTTTGAGGCATATTTGGTCACAGAAATTTTTAAGAGTAGTAACAATGGAATTCTGGAGTACTTTTGCAGACTGGTTCACGCAGAGTGAATATTCGTACTAGATATATTTCATACTTATTAGGTTATCCCATAAGTAATGTATTATTTGCGATGACCTCTGCTATGACGTCATCTGACGAGCGAATAGTGAAGTAGACGGCATGTGGCATAGCTGAGTCATATAGGGTACTTGATTGTGCAGCAGTATGTAAAAGGAGAACGGTCTACTCGACGTTTTGGAAGTGTGGCTTGTGTTTGATCATATCAGTGTCGGAGAACCACATACGGTATGTCATGCTGTATGAATATAACCAGGGGCATCCAACCAGCGCAGCAGCACGATACATCAATGTCGTATGTGGTTAGGGTGCTGTGGATGTGCGAAAGTGCCAGAGGTGGTTCCAGAGGTTTCGGTCTGAAGATACAAGCCTCACCGGTAAGCCACGAGAAGGAAAACTTGTGCAGCTGGACAACGATGCCCTGCGAACAGCGGTGGAGTAAAATCCAATACAAACTGTTGAAGAACAGGCCAGCGAACTGGCCAGTAACCAATTCGACCGTTCATCATCATCTGCAGGACATTGGGTACGTGTCAAAACTCATAAAATGGGTACCCCATGCGTTAACGCCCCAACAAAAGCAGTAGCGAGTTGACATCTGCAGTTCCCTTCTCACCCGTCACAGATGTGAGCCATTTCTAGACAAAATGGTGACAGGGGAAAGTGGCTCCTCAGCCATAAAAATACATGCAAACGGCAGTGGGTACCTAAAGAGGAGCCGTAGGAAATGTGCCAAAACAGGATCTCCAGCCCTGCAAAGTGATGTTGAGTGTTTGGTGGCATATCTGAGGGATAATCCATTTTTAACTCTTGCCACGTAACCAGATCATTAATACAAATGTCTACTCTCAGCAGCTTGAACGCCTACGGACTGAATTGTTAGAGAAACGTCCTGCTCTGGTTAATCGAAAGGATGTGCTCAACCACGGTGATAACGCGTGCCCAGACACGGTAAGAAGGACCTGTGCTAAGACCGACTAACGTGACTGGGAGAAATTCCCCCATCCAGCGTTCACCAGATCTTGCACCAGGTCTTTTTCGCATCCTGTAAAACCACATTTCCGGGATAACACTGCAATATAAGGATGACGTGCGGCAACCAGTGACCTAGTTCTTTGCCTCCAAAACTGGTGACTTCTTCCAGCGGGGGATTCAACAACTGGTTGACAAGTGGCAGTGTTGTGGAGTCCGGTAGAAACTAATGGTAGTGTTCCAGTTAAGTTATCTTTCTTTTACTCACGGTGCAATAGTACGACATTACTTATGGAATAACCTGATACAAAAGATGTTTCATGCGTATTTAATTAGTATATATACGTTTTTTGTGTCCTTCTGCTCGATACGTACGCAGTAAAAAATTGTTTCTTAAAATTGTGAAAAAAGTTCTTATCTGTGCATTTTCTTAGAAATGAGATACCAGCACTCTCATTTAATTTAAAATGAGAGGATGCCTGTTTAAAGATAAGATCATTCATCTTATTTCTAAGTCGGTATGTTCTTATCTTTATTTAAATGAGAATTCTTATATCTGATTTCTAAGAAAATTCTTTCTTAGTGTACCGATAAGATTTTTTTTCTCTATTCTAAGAAACCATTTGTTACTGTGTACATCTCGATAAAAGTTTTCTCGCACTGTCAGTGCACTGCGTAGCACAAGTCTACATGTGTAACATGTTTCAGTTAGATGATTTTGACAAATAAGAGGATGGAATTAGCTTCACTGTACAACGTTTTCTTCTGAATTTAGAAATCGATTTTTACGACATTTTGACGAACAATAATTGCTTTCCTTTCTGTTGTAGTACAAATACGACCAGAAAAATCATCATGACAAATGTTATGCAAAACTTTGGCGTATGCTATAAATGAAAAACTTTCATTTAGTACCAAAAAATATATTTCAACTAGCCTAAATTACCAATGTCCGGAAGTGTCAGTACCTCGTCTTTACTTGTTGCTGTGATATTGCAATGTAAACTTGATACAGAATTCCTTTGTATTTAATTTAACCATTCTTTGAGATGAGATAAAGTGGCAACGTTTCACAGTGATACATCACAAGTGAGACAAGCTGATCATAAATTTTACGCTGAGCTTGCTTTTTAAAATAAAGTTGAATCTTCCAAATGAGCCCCACATAATTTTACATATTCTGGTTATTTCCTCAGTCATCTTAGCATTTGATGTTTTCAGTTGTTCTAGGTAAACATACTCACCAATCATGCCAATCTTCTCAGTGAATCAATATTTATTCTCTCGTGCATGTTAGTTGTACAGTGAGCGACAAAAGTGCTTCCTCTCTGGTAAAATTTATTTTGCAAATAACTTTGGAATGGATAAACCAATTTATGCTCTGTTTTCTGTACTTTACATAAAATTACGTTCTCATTAACGCACTGAAAACTGTACTCAAATTGGTCGATCAATACCAGTGTTATTCACAAAAGGAATTTTTCCAAACGGAAATAACTTTAGTCGCTTTCTGTACACTATTTATGCTTTACTTAAAATCATTGTAAACCCTATTTTCAAACACGTATTACACAACGGCCTGATCCAAAAATATCAAAAGGCTGCAAATGCATTCAAATCACACTGTACTGAACCGTTTCTTAAAATCGAGAAAAAACTTCTTATTTCTTCACCGAGAAATAATTTTCTTAGAAATGGGATATCAGCATTCTCATTCTACGAAAAATGAGAACACGTCGGTTTGGAAATTAGATTACTGATCTTATTTCCAAACCAACATGTTCTCATTTTCAATTAAATGAAAAGGTTGATATCTCATTTCTAAGAAAATTGTTTCTCGGTGCAGAGATAAGAACTATTTTCTCAATTTTAAGGAATAGTTTCTACTGTGTATGGTTATCATTTGACTTAAAACTCATTTCTTGCATTTTAAATATTTGGCCAATGCCGGCCCAATACTGGCCCATTAACAGCCAATATCGATCAAGGTTGGCCCAGTATTGGGCCGATATAGGCAAATATCCTGTGCTGCAAGGGCGGCATCAATGAACTGTTAGCATCCTGGATCTAAGCTGTTAGCATCCTGGTGATTATGGTCGTAGAAAGGACTTGGATAGGAGACACACACACACCCCGCCATCATGTATATTATTAGTAAAATTGAAAAGCTTTATCCTTCTATACTTACCTTTAATTGGTTAATAAAAAAATATTAATTTATATTTCTCTTATTTACGTACACTGGTTTATGTTTTGTTCATATTTCCTATTTTGTTTGGTCTAAATTTTGGATGTCGCATGCAAATAAAGAGGTGAAGGTATTTTGATTCCCTTACTGCTTTTGTAACGTATTTGAAGGGATTCTGTCAGGGATTCTAACAGATCCCTCCCCAAGCGGGATGTCACCGTCCAAGTCGTCGAGCTTCCCCCCCCCCCCCCCACTTTAATTTTTTTGCGCTTAAAAGTCGATAGAAACCGTGCAAAAACTACTTATACTCCCCTAACTTTAGCTTTACAGTATCCAAACTGAAAATCCTGGTAAAATCCTTGTTAGCTATAGTGAAAAATCGTTATTTCTTGTATATGATGATCCACGCCATAAGCTTCCAAGAAGTCTAACAATACTCCATATATCATCCTGCTTGCTATGTTAAAATACCATATTTCCGACTATTGTATCTGCCTTATTGTGAATAACCTTTATTAGGTTTTCAGTATAGCATTTATACCGAAATTTCCACATGAGTTGATCAAATACGAAAAGAAAAATAGACGAACAACCAAAAAAAAATTGACCATGTCGATCAGATAGAATTGGCAGTTCGTAGAAACACTTGCCGGGATGGCACCTTCAACATAGGCCCTGGCCGACATCTTCCCGAATCCTTTCCCCTCCCCTATCCCGGCCTGATCCTTAGATGCCTAAAGGCCTTAAATCAAATTCAAATTCGTAGAAACACTTAATTACGTGTCAAACACAGTCCTAGAATTTTTCTCTTTAATACAATTACAATCTTGCAACTAGCCGTGAAAATACAATAAAAAGCAATGTATAGTTGTAACTAGTTTTTTATATTAATTGATTTTGTTTTTTATCGTTTCTCACCTTATTATGGGTGAAATACGTAGTAACTCTCAAATGTATGCAATGCATAGATCTCTCTGCTACATAAACATGTAATGTGCTTTGGTGCGTGAAACTTGTGTCGATAATTTAATATATTTCGATGTTTTCCTGGTTGTTTTTGTTTGTCGTAGTACGTTGAAAGCCCTGTGTCATTTGTGTATATAGGTACGTTACATTCAACACATGTCTCTATATAACGTATATTTTTCTGTGTGTTTGCGTATGTGCAATTATGTCTGTGTGACGATCATTGTGAGTTTACACTAATTTCATGTCAACCAAATTGCCGGTGATTTATTCTAGCTTCATGGTTGAATAAGTTATAGTGTGCGTTACTAACTCTTTTGAGAGGTACTATCGTAGTCACGTAGTATATTTTTAAATTCGTTTTAATGCTCTTTTATTTAAAAGGCAACATTACCTAGATTTTGGGACGAATTGACACTATTAATACACACGTGATGGACAAACACCTGAAATAATTTTTCTCTCTTCCCTCACTGTACAATAGGTTGAAGCGAAAAAATGAAAGTCGATTTTTTTTTCTGTAATAGCACTTATAAGTTGCCTATTCATGTCCTAAGTAAATGTGTGAAATTTTAAGCCAATACAATAATTCCTTCTGCCCTCCACAGATCATCATATTTTTTTAATACTTACTTTCACCCAAGATATTAGATAGATAATACGAATTTAATATTTTAAGAAGTTATTATGTGCTCCCTTTATTATTGTTCCCTCGTGCACCGATTCGTGCACGAATACTAGGGATAGAGGGGGTATTTCTTGCTGAAATTTGATGGCAGTGCGCTTTAAAGTTTGCGAAGTTTCAATTTTTTTAGATAATTTATACAATAGTCCCAAGCAAAGACTCCTATTTATCATTCGTAAAACGTTCACTGTCATATCACACGTGAAATCTCTTTCAAATACTCTTGTTCTTTCTTTCTGATACACACAAACACATTTTAGCATCACAACCAAGTTTTGAAACATCCTAGTTTACCAGAAGATAGAATCTAACGCGATTGAAGCTCCATCTAACGATAACTTTAAAAACTGCCTGAGAAGGAAAGAATACTCAGACGAACGTTAACCCCTATATGTCTGTACGATATTTGATTTAGTCCAGACTTGCATATTAAGAGTTATTTTTAACGTCGTGCAAGTCTATTTTCGATTCCTAGAATGTTTGCATGAATGTGTGAATATGAGACATTGCGTAAGCTCAGAATTAATTTAGAATTTATACAACGAGCCTTTATATTTGCCAAATGTTGTATAAGTAATGACTGGTGTCAGTAAGGTTTCCTAGAAACACTATGAAAAGAAGTTATGTGAAGAATAATGATGGTCGACATGAAGACGACTCCGGGAAAAAAGTATTCCCCAAATCCCTCCTCCTGTTCCATCGACCGCGCAAATACCTTGTCAATTCAATTTCAATAGCTTTTCTTGCTTAACAGGAAATTCCCCACGTGACAGCGTCTCTAGGAAAGACGAAAGCTGTAGGAGTCCAATATTGCTATGTTGGTTAGGAAGGTAAAATTAGCTGGAATCTTTCAGAATATCACTAGGTATGCAACGGAATTAGACGCTTGTACAGTAATATTTCAGGGTAAAAACGGTTCCTTAAAGTTGAGATAAAAGTTCTTATCTGTGAACAAAGAAATGGTTTTCTTAGAAATGAGATATCAGCATTCTCATTTAATTTAAAATAAGAGCATACTGGTTTCGAAATAAGGTGAGTAATGTTATTTACAAACCGGCATATTCTAATTTCCAGATAATTGAAAATTCTTATATCTCATTTCCTAAATATATGTCTTAAATTATATATTGTGCATAATC
>JAGDQP010038322.1:0-13641 GCA_022664845.1 Lepisma saccharinum
AGTCGGTAGCGCGCTCGACTTCAGTGCGAGCGGTCCCGGGGTTCGATTCCCGGTGGGAGCTAAAAAAATTTCGGTGTTCACCCAGCATTGTGAGGACAATTGGGAATCTGCTGTGAATAAAAGACAGTGACGATCACAGTGAGAGCTTCGGCTCTCCTCTCCCAACCCGTCTGGTCAGCGTGGGAGCAGTAGACCAACTCCTCCCTTCGGGGAGAGGCCTCATCCAGTAGTGAATTGAATATGGCTGTGATTTATATATATATATATATATATATATATAATATATATATATATAGAAAGAGAGAGAAATATATATAATATGCAAGGTTGAGAGCTGCCCCCCCCCAGTTTTTTCCTCTAGAACCGCCACTGGTCTGCACAGAAACATCGTTTTCATTTATGGTTGTGGTTAAGCCGATGGTTTCAAGGTTTCGTTCAGTTACAAATTAGTCTATCAAAATCTAAATAGAAAAGCTAAAGACTGTACTTTGATTTTTCTCTATTATTTATTTATTACCATCATGTAATTACTGTAGTGCTTCTCTTTAAAAAGAAACTAGAAGGGTGTTTGGAGACTTCTTAGCGTGTATCATTATGTAAACTAATTATTGCGGAACGCCAGAATAACACCGAATGGAATAAGTCTTATTCTTGAATATCATCGAATGGACTAACATTGAAATGTGTCTGATAATAGATCGCCGACGGAAATAATCCTAATCGGAATAACACCAAACGAAAATGCTCCGACTGGAACAGAACCGAAAGGAATAAGTCTGAGTGGAATAAACGCGAAAGGAAATATTTGCATTGTAACAAAGCCAAAACTAATAGAATCGATCAGAATAACACCGAACGTAATAAGGTCGATAGGAATAACATCAAAATGAAATGCACCGGTCGGAGTAAAGCGCAAAGGAATAAGATTCATTTGAATAAAGCCGAAATGACTTCATCGAATGGAACCTTGTCAACATTTAGAACTGTACAGCTTATTGAACCGAAAATCGACCATATTATTATTGACTAAAATGCACTAGAAATGAAATATTGAGGGTTGAATTCATTAAATGTAATATACAACCGAAATGACATGACATGGAATTGAAAAGAACAAACAATATTCATGTATATTTCAAATCCAGTTGATAGGAAGTACATAATATCCTGAAAGAATATCATCATGTGATTCTCTCTGTATTTGTAATGTTGAGTATGATACCTTAACATGTTGAAATGGAATACGCGATAGACTGAATTTCTGTGCAAATCAAGCAAAAACAGTTCAATTGCAGTTGACTGTCCTACTTAACAGAAACAGAGGAAAAACACAATAGCATAACTGCATGGTGGAAACTAGATGCTACGATCGCAGACACGAAATCACTACAGGGGAGACGGCTCGTGTTTGTGTCCCGCTCAAAATGAACATAAGGTTGTTTACGTTTTCCTTGTCCCAAAAATCAAACGCCGGGACAGTACTTTAAACAGATACACTAACCGTTACAATTCCTATTCCATCCCACTGGGGAAAGCTCGCTGAGGGACATCATCGATCAGACGTAACGATGTAGAGGCTTCAGATCCACCTAAAATTAGAAACTAGACGTCAAATGCGGTTTATTCACGATTGAACTCCACTTCTTTTGTATGGACAAGTTTCAATAGATTTAAATGACACATTTCACGAAAGATGGATAGGAGTAGGCTATGCTTAGCTTTTGATAGATGTATTTGCAACTGAAGAAAACCTTGAAATCATCGGCTTAACCACAACTAAAAATGAAAACGATGTTTCGTGAGCAGACGATTTCAAAGAGGACCGTAACCAGCCTAAAACTATAAAGGGCGTTCAACCGAAGTTTAGGGAGGGTAAAAATAAAGTGGTTAGCTTTTGCTGATCAGACATGATTTCAGAAAAAATGATAGAGGTACTGTGGCATGAAGCGAAAATGACTTCTAAAATCTCCAAAATATTTCCTCAATTTGACACTTGAGATCCCACTTACGATACTCTAGGCTCACGATTGTGCTATCCCCCTCTGATCATCAAAGAAACAACACGCAACATGCCCGGAAAAATATATTTCAACAAATTAATTTCGAGCTTAATTGAAAATAGAAATATCTTGGAAGTGCTAATAACTCGGCAATGTCAATATCAGGAAAGTTTACGGTTTACCGTATAAAATTAATTATTTACTTAGGAAGAAGAGTTTTAAATACCGTAATGTTCCTTTAGGGACAGCCTGTTCTGTGTGAAGTGTAGGTAGAGACAAAGGTACACGGTTTTTTCCCATTACCAGTTTTATTGTGAAAATAATATGTCCTTTACGTTACTAAAAAGAGCGTCCCGTACCAGAGTAATTTTACAAGTTTGAAGAGTTATATTACAACTCTTAATGGCTTCTTCTTCTTGGGTGAGGGCCTCGTAGAAGAGAGCAGGATTGGTGTTGCACCAGTCCGACAGCAACTGAGTGAAGGAAGGAAGACACCAGTCCGACAGCAACTGAGTGAAGGAAGGAAGACACCAGTCCGACAGCAACTGAGTGCCAGCGCGACAGCAACTAAGCACAGGGTTAATTAGGTAGCTCAACTGACCGACAGCAACTGAGTGAGGAGGTTGGGAATCGCACACCAGTCCGCCAGCAACTGAGTATGAGGAGTGAAGTGATTATTTAAATTGGTGTATGGGGTTTTTATAGACATCTTTTTGCTGATGTTGTTGACTCCTCCTCCTTGCCGGTAGAAGTTCCATCGGTGGCTTCTTGACGAAACTGGAGTTATCGTCTGCACTATTTATGTTTTCACTTGTTTGTTTATATTGCATCACTCGTAGTACACACCACTATCATGTTTAGGTTTTGATTACAAGCGACGCGTGCTGAAGCACGTGGAACGTTACTGCCTCCTCTCCCGTTTAATATAGGGACACAGTATCTGGGGAACTATATTTACACTTATTACTGTCGTAGAACGTTCCAATTTGATTTTCATATTTAGAAGTACATCATCCACTTATAAAAAATATATACATGTGGTTATATATATGTTACCGGCAAAGTGTTAAACCGACATTCTATAGATATATAATGCACTGCGCTGTGTTGGGACAAACTCTAGCTTGCTGTATAAGTTCTGTCGTGTTGATATACGGATATCAGTGTCTTACTAAACCAAGCAGATTCGGTCTTGCTCGACGTCACGATCCTCAAGGTAGTAAGGTGTATCCGTTTATTCAGTATTTATAAACAAGATCACTGATCGATGTCGGTAAGCTTGCACTGTTCACTTTCGTGATTTTAGGTAAGAACTTACGTTCAGTGTCCGCACTGCGGTTGTTGGTTGCACTAAGGAATATCTAAAATCGTGCCAAGTGAGATATTGTCTGTGAAAATTTCACTGTTTGATGTTATAGTCTTGTGAATTTGACACCACAAATAAAATTGTACCTTCCTCGAAAGTTACACGCAGCGGAGTTAAGGGAAAAAGGAAGAAATCAATGGTAATGAATATTTAATACATTTTTTTCATAAACTTCCAAAAGCCCCTTCTCTTTATTGTAGGTCTACTACAACAAGGCAATATCTAGAAACATTCGATTCTAAGACACACTTGTATAACTTTATCAAGAAGAGTGTAGGAAAGCTGGCAAAGAACCACTTAACAGATTTACTTTGACCAGATATTTGAAAAAGAAAACCTTGGGATATTTTAACCTAAAAAAGATGAGTGTGATATTTGTCACAGCTATGAAGTAGACACCAAAACAGTGACAGAGAATGAATACAACGAGCACGTCTTAGCTAAAGACGTAGCAAATGACGAGTAGACAAAGGATAAAAAAAAAAGCTTAATAAAACCTTGCACATGTGTTTTCTCAAGATAGTGAAACTGTTAAATTAGCTCCTTGTGTCAACGAGTCAGCTGTGTTACAAAACTAAGCTCTGTGTCCATAATTTTACTATGCACAATCATAAAACCAATCTATGTACAATGACGTACTGGTGGGACGAGACTTAGAGTGATCTAAGTGCATCATCGTTTGCTTCTTGTGTGGTAGACAATATTAGAAACATTCAAGCAGAAGATTTCAAGCCCGTAAATTTATGATCAGAAGGCTGCGGACATCAAAACAGAAGTACCATAATGTTTAATGCTCTTTTACGTCTTGCAAAGGAAAAAAAAATTATCGAGCAGAAATTCCTCGATAAATGTCACACAATGATGGAATACGATAGTATGCAGTCCACAATTGACACAATATTAAATCCAAAAATCCCTTTCGGTAGGCCTACAGACTGAGGTAGATTTCGAAGTTTCGCTGGGAGCCGGGGCTCGCCCCCCAACTTCAGTGCTTTTGAGAGGATGCGCCTCCTTTATCTTAACCAAAATCTCCCTGCAGCACTACACCACCATGGAGTACATCTTCACCCTCCCACGGTTGACTGCGCCCCCAAAGGGAAGATTTGCCCCATTTATTGTAACCTACTCTTGGTCATACACCTTCGTTGAAAATTTCGTTTCTCTACCTTCAATGATTTGGAAATTGGGTTTTTGGGGCGGCCATTTTGGATCCAAGTTGACGACTTTTTGACAGTTTTTTTTATTTTGTCGTGACCTACTTGTGATAGTACAACTTCAAGTAAAATTACATTTATCCAGCTCAAACGGTGTGCAAAATGGGATTTTGGGCGGTCATTTTGGATCCAAGATGGCGACTTTTCCCAAATGTTGTGATATTTCCCTAAGCTACTCGTCATAATGCACCTTTATGCCAAATTTCGTATCTCTAAGCTCAAACGGTGTGGAAAATGGATTTTTAGGTCCGCCATTTTGGATCCAAGATGGCGTCTTTGAACTCATTAGGTAACATTTTCATAATCAAAAAGTTATGTTGTACCTTTATGCGAAATTTGATTTCAATAGCCCCAGCGGTTTAGGCTGTGTATTCTATACAACAATGGGTTCGGCGGCCAGTTTGGATCCAAGATGGTGACCGATTTTGCTCATTAACGAACTTGACCGAGCTATTAAGCCTAGAAACAACATATAAAAATTTGGTTCAAATATCTTCAAAATTATGGCCGCTAGCGTGTTAATATATATATATATATAAATATACACTTTCATATCGTACCGATCTCAATAGGTATATTTTCTTCGAAATCTACCTAAAAAGAGGTACAAAAAAAAAAAACTTCCAGAGAAATCTATTTGCCAAGTCAATATGCTGAGCTTACCAAAACAAGCCAGGAAGAATCCGTTTCCATATCGGTCAATCTGTTTTTATTGACTTTTCACAGAAGGAAAAACATTGCTTATGACTCAATTAGAGTAGGAGATCCGACGGTTCACGGCTTCAGAGGATTACAGTACAATCCTGATGGCACAGTGGAATACAAAATCAGATTTAATAAAGAATATAAGTCACTCCCAAAGAAGACGCAAAGAGTTTTCGGTAGATTTTCCGCCATTGCATCGGTCACGGTTGAAGATAAAGAAATCTAAGTGGGATCAATTGGTCATTAAAAGCCCGCATTCCAGTAGATCGTCATCCATACTACGACAATATTCCCTACGAAGCTGATTATAAAAGGGCTACTTACTATAAATAAGTAATTAGTAAGACGTTTAAAATTAAATAAATACTCTTAAATATTTTAAGATTTTTAAAATAAAAAGGAACTTTGTTAGTTTTTAGTGGCTTTTGTGGACATTGAAAGCCCATATTTCAGTAGAATGTCATCTATAGTGACATTCAACATTTTGTTCCCGCGTCCGAGAGCGAAAATGTTCCTCTCGAACATTCCACGGCTTACTCGAATATTTCCATGTGTCTCGAATAGGACAACAAAAGAAAGTATGAATTTCTAAAACCGTACGTCGCCGTAGAAAGTAAGATAGTGTAGGAACAGATTGACCTTGGGCATATTATAAAAGTAATAATGATACTGGGCTTGTTCGGAAATACATAACGAAGTTCACGGAATGCATGATCTTAACGCTGAAAATTATTTTCGTGAAATTCGTTTTCTTCGTTATTTCCGAACGCTCCAAACCGTTGTCAGGATAACGATAGACACCAACTCGCATGTATAACAAAGAAATAAACGAAAATAGAAGGTGTGGTTATAAGTAGGGACATGAGGCTCAAAATACGAAGCAAGTTAGTTTCTTGGAGAGATTCCATTCCAACAATAACGTTATTTACCAACATGTACGACCTTTCTTTAGAGAAATTCCTTATATTCACTTCAGATTTCATTTGTTACACTTGTATAACGAACTTAGGATTCTACTCGTTGCATTTGGTCAACAGTAGAATAAATCGATTCTTTTATATACAAGAATTATCTGGCTGAAGTTCCTACATATTTCTATATCCTTCAAAATTTCCATGACGTCGCCAACTACTAAGTCACATTTACGGGACAAGAAAAATATTCCAATTACAGACAACATTTAAAAGAAATTGCAAGGAATTAACATTTAACGTCTTAGTCAAATTGTATTGCCAAGACGAGAAACCAATATATAGACCAAACAACTTTAACTTTATTTTTATATGGGCCAGTTTAGTAACTTTGGCCTTTAGCTGTTAAAATTCACACATGTCCCTCCCGGGACCTTCGAGCCGATGGCCTATCGCCACAGACAAAACAACTATTTTAATGAATACTTGATAGTCCATCTTATACCGCCCTCAGCCTTAGATGTCTAAAGGTCAGAAGTAAAATTCAATTCAATTCCATCTTATACAAGACTCTAATACTGCATGCGGATTACAATTAAAACGTCAAAGAACATGGTGCTTTCAGGCTTTATGAAAGCTAAAACAGCATGCCTTTCTTCAAGAACTTGTCGTTGAACTGAAATCATTAGAAAAGTCTGTTATAATACACAGAACTGGAGAGTGTCTTTCATAAACGCAATAATTTTGTACTATACGACGTTATTCTTTCTTTTACTCGAAAAGCCTCTAGAAAAAGCATTCCTCAATAATTTCATCTTTTACTGGTGGTGCTATCTAGTGGCAATCGTGATATCTAACAGCAATCCACAGCTCGAAAAAGTGTTAAATATGGGAAAGTAAAGATAAATCAATTGTTTACGATAAACCGTTATATTAATCTGCTATGTAACTTAGTTGTGTCAAAATTGTTCCCTACTGCAGAAATAGCAGCCATGGCTACAATTTTATACCTCTAGATGAAGCAAAATAAGATTACATGATGCGAAACGAGGTAACTTTCGGATGGTGGCCATGTTAATTTTAACGAAGTTCACGAAGTCAGAGCTAGTTCGTTTCGTGCGCGAACGAAATTAACTGAGAGTGACTTTCCGAACGGCTATGAATGAACTTCACGAAAGTGGTTTCCGAACGCTTCGTGAGAGAACCAGATTAACGCGTTAAACTCTTTCGTAGTTTCCGAACGAGGCCACTATTAATTTTCATTGTAATCAAGGTGTGTCTCGTGTCTAAAGTTTTTTGTCCTTAAGTGGTTAATTTCATAATTTCAAAATCTTAAGCAAAAAATATAGAGCTCTGTTTGTGTCAATACTTATAGGAAGTTTAAGGAGATGCAAATGATGCATCTTCCTGCTAATTATTGTGTCTTGTTAAACAGTAAAAAAATATAAATTGATTAACTGGAAGTACTGATAATAATAAATAGTCATCTCGAAAATATTCTTGTTTAGTACTAATAGCAGTTTTGAGGAAGTTTTTATGTTCTCAATATAATCCCGTGTATTTCAAGGCAAAATCGTAGTTTGCACTTACGTGCAGTAGCGTAACAAAGATCGCATGCCCCCCCCGCAATATTTACAAATAAGCCCCCTCCTTTGAACCTTTCTCTTATTATTTAGAAGTATAATCTGATGTTAACACAAGTAAACAGAACTGGCTAAACTTTTCCTGGAGTGAGAAAATATTATCGACTTGCCCGTAGCCGGTAAATGAAACATGTTTTTCAATTTTTTTTTTTTTGCGTGTAAGCATGCGACCGCTTTATGAATAAAACAACTATTTCAGTATCTGCTCTCAAAAATGTAGACCTTTTTCCCTTATTATTCACCTATTCAATTATCAATAAATGAAAATATAAATTAAGATTAAGAACTTAACTAAATAAATAGTAATTAAACGAAATAAATAATGAACCAACTGAACTTACCATTAGCAGATCTTGGTCACATTTTCCCGAAGCGTCGTTGTTTCGAAGACATAAACTCCTTTACCACACTCTCAATGTTTATATTCTGTTTTTCTTCGCTTTCAATGCAGAGCAAGGCTAATGAACTGAGTCTTACCTGCGACATAATACTACGTAGATAAGTCTTTATAAGTTTAAGTTTGCTGAATGAGCGTTCAGGGGATGCTGTGGTAACTGGCAGGGTGAGGTAAAGCTGCAAAGCGGTACACAAATCAGGTACACTGCTGGCAATAGCTGAATTTTCCACCATTAACAGCTGTGCCAGTTCCTGTACGGATGAAAGTTCACGTATTCGTTCTGTCATTATGGATCGAAAACTTAGAAGTTGTTCAGGAAAGGCGAAAGACAGATCAGCAGAATAATATTCACAAAGTTGTGTAGCCTTCTTCGCTATATCTTTGGATGATAAACTGTAAAGTTCTTGTGGCTGGAGTACAGAAAATTTTTCTCCGGCGTCTTTCATACTCTGAAAACGTACTGTTAGCTGCTGGATTATAATATCTAAGCAACGATTAAAAACACATACTCGAAAATTTGATTCTGAGTCTTGGATACTCTCATCAATTGCCATTTCATCAAAGAACGTCTTGATACGACGTTGCCGTGTTGTTTTGAAATTTGCATTTATTTTCCAAGAATTAGCCATTTCCTCGGCTTCCTCTAATACTTTCGGAAATTGTTGTCTTAACTGGATCATATTATTTCGAACTTGCTTTAGTAGGGAAGTGGATGCCAATAAATCGATTGACTTTTGTTGCAAAAGCTTCGAAATTATATTGGTACTTTCTAGTACCTTACTTTGAAACACTACTGTAACTACAAACTCGAAAGAACTCATCTTCCTCTTTAAAGTTTCAGCCGTGTTTCTTTCAGACTGTTTGTTGGAAAGCAGAATTATATTCTCAAGACATACCATCACCTGCAAAAAGCAATTTTTTAAAGCAAACAGACTATCAAATCTAGAAGACCATCTGGTAGGACACAATTTTTTAAGGGTTCTTTTGATAGGTTATCCAGAGCACTATTCAGCTTCTGCCATCTTGATAAACTTTAACTAAAAATATATAAAGTTCCTGTAGAATTGTGTAAAATTCCCTCATATATTTAATATCACTAACAGAGTCGTTTAACACCATATTTAAATTGTGAGCCGCAAAATGCACATAATCAGCTGTTTGCACTCTGTTTTTTATACGAACCTGAAGACCATTGTACTTTCCACTCATGTTAGTCGCGCCATCGTACCCCTGCCCACGGCATTTATTCAGATCTAACTGCAGATCTTCCAATATCTTAAGAATGTCGTTTTCAAAAGTCTGCCCACTTTGATTCTCCATATCATATAAACCAATGAAGAATTCGCATATATTTATTGACTTTCCCGGGTCCATTTTAACGTATCTGATTACCACACTCAGCTGGTCAATCTTACTCACATCCTGAGTTGTATCTAGCAAAAGTGCAAAGAAAGGAGCTTGTTTAATATGTTGAACTATTGACCTTCGAACTGACTGCGACAAAAGTAAAATAAATTAATTTTGTACTTTGGGGCTCAAGTATTTTGTCCTAGTTTTATCATTCTCGAGATGTGCTTTTAATACAGGATCATACCTAGCAAGTAACTCAATGATACTTAAAAAGTTTCCCCTGTTAGAAAATGAACAACATTCATCATGACCACGAAAAGGTATGTTACAGCGGGCCAATGTTAAAATTACGTCCAAAACTCGCGAGAGAATTGCAGCTACTTTTTTGTACTCTTCGTGAAAGAGGTTGGATAAAACACACTTATTTTTCTTCCAAGCCTCAAAGGTTAAACAGGATGTGAGGTGATTGTTCGATGTTTCGTGCTTTTCTATCTTCTTTGCCAACCCTTGCCAATCTTTAATTGTTCCGTTACAGCAAGCATCTGAAAAGTTTTTGTTGAGTCGATCGGAGAAAAGCTAACATACATGGCAATAAACTGCGTTCAATATTAATGAATAGCAAAGCCAGAATCTATGTATAACTTGACCAGTCTTGGTTTTAACATGATAATAATGTGAACTGAAAGATCGGTTTGTTACAGGGTCCTTTGGAAAAGGCCCTTTAGGTTGATGAGGTTCTAGATTTACTATTTTATTTTTCAGGTTTTCACTTAACTCACCTGTGAGACGTCCACGGTCTGTATCAATTAAATCCATATCCTCGGTGTTGGGATCACTTTCCGAAAGTAACTCTTCAACAAGGGTCATCTTCAGATACTTTACTACAAATTGGTTGAGCCATATCAGTGCCTTTCGAACTATCGTCACTACAACCACTACGCCCAGCACCAACAGCATCTTTAAAGAACACATCGATTTTCGTCAGCCTTTTCACTGCTTCTTCTCTCTCACGCTGTTTTTTCCGTTTTCGAGCCCCACTTAAATATGTTTGTTTACTAGTCATTTCGTTCCACCAAATTCACAATAAAAAAAACAAACACACTCATACACTTAACACATACAAGATAGGATCCGCAATTTTGTCCGGAAAGGACCACTTCTTTACTGTTATATAGTACTGTCCACTTATCGTAGAATAATTTACAAATCGTAGGAACCGTCACCGCACACGCCCCCAATCTTACTCCTACTATTGTTATGTTTACTGAATTATAAACTCTCATCTGGCTATCCCCCTCCCCTATCGACTGTTACCTGAACTTTTAAAATCATGTGACTGCATCAACAATGAAGACTCCGAGTTTTGTAAACAAGTGAAAAAAAAACGCGTAAATGAAACAATAATCATTTGCAAGAGAGTAGCGGTGCGTTTCCTTTTGCCTTCATTATTTCACCAGTCGGATTTTACGGGAAAAATAAAACAAAGTTATGTAATGTGTGTATCCACAGCTTTTAAATGTCTGTGTGAGACTTGATAAACTCATATGGTATAAATTGCACATCACATTATTTAAAAAAAAAAACACACACATTGAATCATGAATGAGATTACATTTTCGAGTTAATAACTGACATGTCTTTTTGAAATATTTTTTCTTGTCTCATTGCATTTTCAACAAATGAGGCTACGGGGTTGAACACGGGGCCCTTTTCCCTGGTGCCCCCCGCACTGCGGGCCCGTTAGTTACGCCAGTGCTTACGTGTATGAAAAAAAGTACTCTAATGCCCTGTTTAGATTACTAGCCTTTTACGATGGCAAGATATAGGATAAAACTAACTTGCGTTCAGACTACCGAACTAAACTTGGTTATCGCGCTTGTTCTACCATTGTCTGTAAAGAAACAGGAAGACGTTTCCGTAGAGTAAAGAATCTTCTTGTTAAACGGGAGAGAATTATTTATTAAAAATGAACACAAATGAATTGATTGTAGCATCACAATTTGTAGATTAGTTCTGCCATCATTCAAATATATTTTAAAAGGTATACGCACCACAAGGATACTATATATTTCGATAAAGGGATAAATAAACTCACGAAGTGAGCCCCGCCTAATGTCTAACTTCCGTTTAGACACTTGAGGATTAAGATAGTAAACACGACGGAAGTCGTCGTCACCTACGACGTCATACTGACAGACTCTGACGATACCCACTGTAAATATAACGGTGAAACCGAGATTTCCTAACTCGGCTTCGTGGTCGAATGGTCAAGACGTTCGCTTCTTGAGTGAAAGGTCCCGGCTTCAAGCCACTCTTGGGTCAACACTTCTTTTTTTCTTTCGAAATATCTTTTCATATTCTCGTATTTATTTTTAATAATTGCCTTTTTGCATTTTTCGTACATTATCTTAAATTAGTGACCATGGGAAAGTGGAGGTTAGGTAAGGTTAGGTGCGGTCATATATCTTTACATTTTCCTCTCTCAAATTCCTAGCGCGAGACGCTCTTCGACTTCCGGAGGTTAGGTAAGGTTAGGTGCGGTCATGTATCTTTACATTTCCCAACTCCGCTTCGTGGTCGAATGGTCAAGACGTTCGCTTCTTGAGTGAAAGGTCCCGAGTTCAACCGCCCCTCGGGTCAACACTTTTTCTTCATTTTTTCCTTTCAAAATATATTTTTAAATGCTCATATTTATTTTTAATAATTGCTTTTTTGAGTTTTTCGTACATTATCTTAAATTAGTGACCATGGGAAAGTGGAGGCTAGGTAAGGTTAGGTGCTGTCGTGTATCTTTACATTTTTCCCTC
The DNA here is from genome assembly GCA_022664845.1 of Lepisma saccharinum. Classification (NCBI taxonomy): domain Eukaryota; kingdom Metazoa; phylum Arthropoda; class Insecta; order Zygentoma; family Lepismatidae; genus Lepisma; species Lepisma saccharinum. The sequence goes on from JAGDQP010038322.1 coordinate 12,394, forward strand.
TCAAATTACGAGCGCGAGACGCTCGCCGCTTTCCGCCGTGTTTAGTATTATAATTGCCATGTCGTTTAGACAGCCGTTTCTTACTAACGTTCCAAGATAACCGTCGTAAGTTGACGCTAGAAATTTGAAACCCGCGTTAACGATAACTAGCGTTTACATTACTAAAATGATCTTGGCTAATGTAAACAATGCTAAGATGTTAGTAATGTAAACAAGACATTAGATTCATAATAAAAACAATCAGTGTCCATATTAAGAAATTGCTTCGCAAGTGACGTCATTTTCTCGTAAAGCCCCTCGTACACGATTCAATAAACATAGAATCAAATTCTTGAACAAGCAGTTGGATGAGTGCGTACACGATCCAACTGGAATAATCAAAGAGTTGTATCCAAGTAGTGTTGAAAGTGCTTGGATGGTGCTCGTACACGATTCGATAAGTTAAGCGGAAGTGTGAAGACGCCAAAAGCACATGAGTCGATTTGCACTTTCTGCGTTGAAAGCGGGAACATGGAGTGAATGTTAAACATGATATGCGTCGCTTTTAATAAAATAATAACCTGATTAACGGCTGCGATTCCGTAGTTGGTGATGCCTCGAACATCGACTTTTTATTGCTTTATTCAAAACTCTTCTTAATTCTTATAAGTTTTTATTTATTTCCGGTTACACGCACTTCTATAAACATCTAACGACAACTAACAATCCAAAGTGAAAATGCATATTTTATTATTATTTCGTTACATACGCACTCCAGTTGATCAAGATAGCGCCATGTGGAGGAATACTAATCGTGACACTTCGTGTCAGAATAGATTTATTTGCGTTCATTACTACATGCAGATTGTAGGGATGCGGCGGAATATTAATAGCATTGCGTCATATTATGAATGACACATTATTTTCTACAAAAATCATGGCCACAATGTTGAATAAGCAAAGGCGGGTTAAAGAAGGTTAGATTTTCTATTATATGCGATGCATGGTTTAATGTGCTCGCTCACCAACGTGGAAGCACCCAAGTGGTTCCAAGTACTTTTCGCTATTTCATGCACGGTTTAATGCTCGCTCACCAATGTGGAAGCAGCCAAGTAGTTCCAATTACTTTTCGCTATTCATGCACGGTTTAATGTGCTCGCTAACCAAAGTGGAAGCAGCCAAGTCGTTCCAAGTACTTTTCGCTATTTCATACACAAATTAATGTGTTCGCTCACCAACGTGGAAGCAGCCAAGTAGTTCCAAGTACTT
>JAGDQP010038323.1:0-12223 GCA_022664845.1 Lepisma saccharinum
ATTCAAGAAAACAAAAAGAAAAACCTTGCGTGAAAGCTCCAATCTAAATATTTTGTGTGTTTTGTATACGTTCGTTTTTAATAATCTTTTGTAAGTTTCTCTCCCTAGACTAATTTTAGTGAAATTCATTCGGTACCTAGAAAGGCTACGAAGATTAAACACTTAGGTCAAGCCATATTTCTCGGTTAAGAAGGAAGTCGCTTACAAGTTTAGTCAACACACACGTCTCGTCACAGCACGAAATTCAAGGAAAGAAACATCGATATTATTTATACCCTATAACTTTTACACTAACGACACTTCTGACTGCGACTGGTGTCTGTAATCCTTTGTAAACATCAGAATATGAACCTGCAACACTGTAGAGTCATTGAAAATTATGAACGCTTCAATCGGTCTTGTAGCATTACGGTGAACTATTTGAAGCATAAACAACAGCTATCCTTTGTCCTAGAATTTTGTAAAATGTTAGAAAATGCAAAGGGTATGAAAATGGAGAAATTTTTCATAAGAACAAAAACAAGAAGAAGTTAAAAAACTGTCGTCTTGCTGGGAATCGAACATGGGTCTGCCCAATCAGTTATCTGATTCACTAACCAATATACCAAGACGGCATTTCCCCAGCTGCTCTTTGTCACTGTTGTTTATGTTTCTAATAGTTCACCGCAACGCCAACAGATGCCGCCGTACGCCCATACCTTTTCTATATAGATTGAGTCGTAAATTTGACCCCATCATATTCATTATTAGATGTGGGGAAAATACGGCTTGCCACAGTTGTAGTCGTCTATTTTCAATTGGTTTTGAGATCTCGTAGCAGGCAGATGTGTGATCTGCGTTCGCAGTGATCCTTCAGTGGTGGTAGACTTTTGTAACCACACGATAGTAATGTTAGACTTTTTTCTGTGTTTCCTTCATGGATTAAATTACAGACATTAGTTGGGTTTTTCCATACAGGATAATGGAGATTTATAGAGGCAATGAAAGGAATAGGATCAACTGGCAACACACACCTCTTGTTAAATTCCTTTGTTTCACTAATGATAGAAAATTGACTCTAATTGAATTTCCCAGAAATGTCTCCAATTTTCTTCCCAAATCTCAAAAAGTAATTAAAAAAAAGGAATCTTTAAGCTTTCTACGAAGACTATAATTATGTCTAGTGAGAATCAGGCTTACTCAGTTCAGATATACTCATCAAAGCACACAATTTCTCTCACACACAAGATCCACTCTGTACAAACAGCAGTTCATTCTGCTTAACAAATAACTTAGCTGACCTGGTCTTCCATGTTACGCTAACAAATTAATGTGTTTGTTCCCATTCATGGGATTTAACTTTAACTACCGCAGAGCTAATAATGAATTACTTGTAAAGCTAGCCTTCAAGGCACACTTACTCTTACTTAACTTATATTACATAAATGACTACTCTCATAATTCATACTATTCCGATATTCACTCGATAAAATATCATGATAGGGAAAAATAGAAAACACATTTGAAACAAATATAAATTGTCCGTTTTCAGGAAGGATCTAAACTAGGTCCTTAACTAATCTTGGCTCTAGATACAATCAAGCTCTCTTCGCGAGGCTAGGATCAGTAAATTAAATCCAGAACGATGAACCTGTCATGAGTCACCTAGCCCATTCTCTCCTTTGTCTCCCTCCCTAAAACAAAAAAAAGGTTCGAGGTCTTACCGACCACCGAAGAATCCAAAGACTAGATTGTGCTGAAGTGTGTATGCGTAGTGAGGGTGGTGACTTATATAGCAGCTAAGTTAAGGTGGCCAGACGTCCCGTTTCCAATTTCCTTACCAGAAATAAATTGAAGATTCTGTTTACTTTACTTAATATCTTAAATGTTGTTTTGGCTCACATAACTTCCAACAATCACGTAATAGTAGAAAAGAACGCACTCACCGTATCACGCTTTACGCTGTCTTTTACAATTTATTGGCTGGTAACCACTAGGAAACAGGTAGAAACATTAACAAAGGTGTAATGTACTTAAAAATGGAGACATTGAGTTTAAGAACATTGAGGTGGTTGTGAGCTTTGCACTGACTTTGCGAGGCACAAATGCTGCTGTTGAAGGAACATTTTCAATTATAAATTCTCTATGGGCTGATGAGTGGAATCGGTTTGTAGAAGATACGAGACAAGCAATGGTTGTTGTCAAGTCTTCTTTTCAGGATCCTAGTTGTAATCAATTTCATAATCTGTTGTTAAAACATCCTGTACTGTTGCAACATATTCATTGAACAGAAAAATATAAGGTAAAAGGCTGTTTCTTGTTCCGAACCCAACGTTTCAGATAATGTAGATTTTTAAAATCTGTATGTGTACGTTTTTATCAAGTCGATAGTTATTGCTTGATTAAATGTCTTCCTACCAGGTCTTGGTAATTAAAACATTGTTGTTAAGTTCATAATTTAAGTTACCTATTTTGTTCCGTTTTTTATGTGTAAATTTGTAAAAGTCTCTTTTTTTGTTTCGATAATCTGGTTTCCCTAAGCTAAGTCCTTCCCCCCTCTTACAAGTAAGTCTATCGATGCTTCAAACTGCGTATTCGACCGAACTTCGTAGAGAAGTGTGGAACATAAAAAAAAACACCAGAAAGCATGATTAAAATGCTCTAGTCCATAAAGATAGGAGGAATGCCCAAAACTTGGATACACAAGAAAATGTACTTATAGTGTGAACTAAGCAGGGAAATTCACGTTTATTTGTAAAATGTTTGAAATAATGGAAAACAAATAAATATGAGTAAATACCGGGTCAATGCGCTATCTTTTAGAGGGTACATTTGTCATGGCGCCATGTTGAAATCGGTCATCTTGAATCTTGTTCGATTTTTTTCAACTGGGAAAAGGGTCATGTATCATATCAATCCGTGCTAGAATTTTACCAGAAGTTCATTGGTGAAGTAAATTTTGCCATCAATGTATTTTTGAGAGAGATAATAAGATGTGACATTAGTATACGTAGTTGATATTAGTAGGTGAAAAGTCAAGGGATTCAATAACTTTGAACCGAAGTTACGTTTTAACTTTTCAGAACAGTTGAATTACGATATTCGCTATTTAGGTTTTATTCTAAAATGTCTAATAACTACTCCTTATTTGATATTGAAGCAACAGAAAGTATTTAAATTGATATGCAAACTCAGGATTATAAAGAATTATGATGGTTCAACTTGCAAATTAGTTTCATATGTGAGAAAACTTAAGGTAAATCGTTTGCGCACACATTCTTGGATTGTTTGCAAATAAAGTATAGTTTTAATAGATGATCGTTAATGCTTCGTACTCATTTGATACGTACTCTGTAATTAATATTCATACCAAATGTACACATTAGTTTTAGTTCATTGAAAAGTGTAAAAATACTCTGTTCTTCTTGAAACAGTGCAAGAAATGAAAACCTAATTGAACAAGTAATGGATACTGGTCTCCAATACTCAGTACTTGTGCACTGGGTCTTCTTTTCTCCCACCATTTCAACAAGAACAGAGTTTTCCCTGACTTTTCAATCAACTACGTAGACTAATGTCACATCTCATTATCTCTCTCAAAAATATATTTATGGCAAAACTTACTTCACCAATGAATTTCCGGTAAAATTCCAGCCTAGATTGATATGTTACATGACCCCTTTCGCATTTAAAAGAAATTGAGCGAAATTCAAGATGGCCGACTTCAAGATGGCAGCTATGACAAATCTACCCTCTAAATGATAGCGCATTGACCCGGAATTTATTCATGTCTATTTATTTTCCATTATTTCAAGCATTTTTAGAAACGTGTGTTTTCCGACTTAGATCACACTATAAGTATTTATTCTTATCAATCCAACTTTTGGCCCTTCCTTCCGTCTTTATGGACGAAAGCACTTTTCATCATGCTTTCTGATGGGTATTTTTTTATGTACCGCACTCTTCTACGAAGTTTGATCAAATAAACAGTTTGAAGCATCGATAGGTTTACTTGTTAGAGCCTGTGTTAAACTTTAAGCATATGTAGCCGCTTTACGCTACAGTTCCCCTATAACTTTCTTGTTCTCTTGTATGATCATGTCTGATCATCGAAAGCTAATCACTGTTTTGTGTCAAATACTTCTGCTCCTGTTACGCGTCTGATGTCCCGTACATGTAATTAACCTTTGTTTCTTCCTTATATTTTCATACACATACACACAAGCACAACCGTATACGGAATGCGAGTATATCCTTTGCCCCTCTCTAAAGCTGACTCCTAATTACAAACAAAAAATACATAATTGGTCTTATATGCACATCCCACTCAAACATATGCACTTCTCTTTCATGCTATTTATATCTATAAAGCTAGTTCGACTAACGTCAACGAAGCAAAGTGAAGATGGACCAATTTAGGTAATTATCAATATCAGTCCTTTATACAGAGTTGTCCAAAGCACAACTGTGAAGAAAATGCACTTACTTTACAATATTTTGTACTCGTGTCCTGAAATTCACATATATTTTTTAGCAAAAAAACCTAAGAGGTACAGCTCAGTTGAATGAAGCGAAATGTGATGAAAATAGTTGTTTTCAGTAACGTATCTAAGAATGTATTTTACTATCTACATGTTTGAAAATTCTCTGGTAACATGTGTTGTTTCGAAACTTCAAACATCATTCAGTTGCCCTTGCTGTAATTCTTTTAATACATTCATGTAACCTACACCCTCAGGAGTCAATTTGTTACACAAAAATATCTAAAGGGTATATATACATGGCATACATGGTACAGCGAAATAATTAACTTTTGTTGATTTTAGCTTAGGCTTTGTTAGTTAACAACATCAACAATCATGTTATTGTTGGTAATATAATGCTTACATTACTGGATTTCTGCGGGGCTTTTATACATGAGCAGTTCACTCATATTTCAGGAATGTTAGTGACAATAAACATTTTGATACGAGATCAATTTACATTATTATTTTAATTGTTCTGAGAATAAATAATGAAGAAAACTGTTCTCCACGGTTTTCTTCAATTTTGCCTCAGTGTGGCATGTTATTAGAAGAGTAATTCTTGGTAGAAAGTAGAAAGTCACGTGTTTTGACTCATGGGCGTGTCGTAAAGCACTGCTGCATAAAGAAAGAACACTGACAAGCTACAAGTTTGCGCTTCAGCGTTATGGCTACCGTATCGGACAGCTAATCCGGTGACCCAGGTGTGGTTCCTTGCCGGAAAGGGGTGATTTTTTTAAAAAAAATCACTGTTTTATACATGTGTTTCAAATTGTATAAAATTCACTAAACATTGGTTAAATTAGGTTAAGTTAGAAAAGTCAGGTTCGGTGCTTTTGTTTATTTATACGCAATCCACTCTAGTTCATGGTAGCGAAAACAGGTGACTTTGGAGCCACTTCTGAGGTGAATACTTTCTACTCCAAACGGGTCGTGTTATTAGAACTTAATAAAACACTTAAAATTGTCTGAAATTTGTAAATATTGCCTAAATGGTGTTCCCACCGAAAGACAAAACTGTGCCAAATAGTCAGCGTAAAGAGTAACTAACTAATTTAAGAAAATTGGAATGTACGGTAAGGTAAGGTAATTTGGTGATATTGTTATATTAAATGAATATTTTATAAGGAACATTAACTAATTTTGTTAAACGATATTTATATATTGCAATGTTTTCCACTAGTTTACCAAGATGCAATAAACACAATGTAATTGAAACAAAACAACACTAATGGGGAAGGTTATTTCGTGATATTCGTAGTTATTTGGTGATAATGGGTAAGTTATTTGGTGACATTATGAATTATTAACTAGAACTTTCCCTAACCAAATCTACGTAAAACAAATGTGTATCACTCTGATTCATTAGACGATGTTTCACCAGAGTCGTTACACTTGAACATAGTTATGTCCTCGTCAGTGTCCTGTGCATGACAATTTTCATAAACTGGTTGCATAAAAAGCTACACTGAATTCAGATTACATCTCTCTTGCTTTTGACATCTTGTGAGTATTAAAATCTACATTTCGTACACATCCAGGAATCATCATACTTGTCTGAAGAAGTGACGTTCACTCCCGAAAGTCCTGGAAAAAATTCATCCGTTTTTCACAGTTTTAGATAAGGTTCACAAGCTTAAAATTGACAGAAACACCATAAGGTCTGTGCTAAAACACTGATGGAGTTTTAAGCTTTTCTGCCCTTGAAAAAAAATATTAAAAGATCCTTGTGCACAGAATGACATACAGGAAATAAAAATTAAAGCACTTTCCATGGATTTCACTTAATATTAACACAGGCCCCCATAAATTACAACACGAAATTTATCTTAGATTCCTGCCAATGACTGATCTGTTTTACATGGCACAGAAAGATGGCATGTCATCAAGGTTAAAGTACTAATACACAGACCTCGTGGTATCTTCGAAAGGGAATGGACTTTTCGGTGACAGGTCTCGTAAGAATTATTATCAAATCTATATCACCAAATAACCTTCCTTCACTATAATGTATTTATGGTCAATTCTAAGTCCAAGTCAAGGCATAAATAACAACAGACTTATTTCATCAAAAGAATCACCAATGTAATTTACATCGTTCTGTTGACAGGTAGCAAATGCATAAACATTACATTTGTGGAAGTAAAGTGGCAAATTCCTGTCTCTCAACTGAATGGTATTTGAAATATTTATGTCTATCAAGTGTTGAACATTAAGAAGTCTAATCCTAAGAAGTTAGTGTAAATTTTAAAAAATGCTGTGGGAGACAGTAAGATGAAGTCACCGATAAAAATCTCCGCATGTAGTAGTGCAGTGCTTTGACTTTAGATATTAGTAGCGGTAGTTGGTTCAGAAGAGACGCCAGAAATGCATTATATTCACAAAAAAATATCGTGGCTGGAATATTCTAAGGGTATAGTATAATAGAGGCGCATATTTAGTTAGACTATACCTATTGTCTTCATGATTACTATTTCTTCTCTCGTATTCGAGTACATTTTTTTTTTTTTAGTTTTCGTCAACTCTGTGCAACGGGATTCGAACCTATTAACTTTGGATTTGTAGTTCGTCACTCTAACCACTACGCAATGGGATCATCCCCAACTAGCTAATTATTTTACTTTCCTGAACTAAAGACATCCAAATAGTCTTGAATTCGATACTTGGGTGGCTGATCGGACTTTGTGTTAGTGGTATGAAGGTCATTTCTTTGATTTTGTCTGTTCCGGGTCCTTGACCCTTACCTCGTGATTGTTCAGCTATTTTGGGACTATGAAATTCTCAGCTTTGTTTTTTTTTCTCGTATTTTTTTTGTCCTTTAGGCATCTCAGGCCTGTTTATTTGTGCTACTCTATTCCTATTGCCAGGTATCATTCTGTCTCTTCTACGTGTGTTCTCCAACATTCATAGGGTATTTGGAGCCTTTGCTGTTTTGTTGTGGTAACTTTCCAAGTGTTCATACGCTGTGGAACGTGGTTTGGTCTTGAAACTTGGATCCTATTCTGCTTATATTTCCTCACAACCCGGGTGTGTATTATACGCTTATTGGTTCCATTTTGTCATGATCTCTATTTGTTTTAGATTTAGTTTCACTATGTTTGATGACTTTTCTTATGTTGTGGATGGATACCCGTTTTGTGACATGGAATCTGTGGTCTGTTGTAGCTTGTTTCTGAAGAGACAGAAAGGACTGCTTACCAGGCATCGTACAATTGCTTTCTTCATACTGATAGGATGGTTTGAGTTGTACTGTAGGTATTAGCACGGGTGTGTTGGTTTCTTGTACATTGATCTAGTTTTGTGTTTTCCGTTATGTCTACCAGTACGTATAGGAATGGTAATGTTGAAGTCTAATTTCATGGTGAACTTAATGGCGGGGTGTATGCTACTAGTGTGCTCTGGAAGAATTCGTCTATAGTATGCGCACTATGAGGGCAAATTTCGTAGGGGAGAGTGGACCGAGGAGGACACCTTAAGCATATATTGGCATAATTCTTGTTCTAATTATAGGATGAGAATAATAAAAATCTTTCGTTATAAAGCGCAAACCTTTAGCCACAAACGACCACAATTTGCACATCAAAGCAATATTGGAACACTGATAAAAAAAATGAAAAGTAAAGGCTGTGATTGGTCCTTTGTACCCCGTAGGGTAATTGAAAATCCATGTTAGAAAATATATGTTTGGAAAAGCTGTTTTCCTTTTATGCTCCTTCTTCATATTAAAATCAAACGAGCTGTAATATTACTACCATATGGAGCTATGCGATAATGTTACAGAAGTAATGGATAATTCATTTTTTACCATTGCAACTTTATTGCTGTACTGATTGCTCTACAACAGGGGTCTCCAACCTAATTCATGCGGGATGACTGGCCCTAAGACCAAAATTACTGTAACTATATTCTACATTGAATCTAAAATAATTTGAAAGATAAGCAATTTGGTCATTATTTTAAATTTTCAACAGGGTGGAGATATTATTGAATTTCTTGTTACTAATAGAACCTTAAAAAAAATAATATATTAAAAATCGGCTAACGGCATAATATATCAACACAACGGTCTACGTACAGCTTGAATTAAACTTGTATTGTTAACTTAGTACAGCCAATTTCAAACTTGAATCAAACTTGTTACATCAATAAAGTGACTACAGAAGGGAAAATCAATACTACTATACTGAATACCGATAGTTTCTCTTCTGAATTTGCCGCTTCCCTGAAGAAGGTATTGCTCGTTCGTATCGAGGTCACGAGACATTGTGTGAACCTTGAAAATCTGCCATCGCTTTGCAAGATATCGACGATATGCTTTTAAATAATTAGGGCTGATTTTCTTGCAAGCGTGCCCGTTGCTTGCGATTTGGGTGAGTAGCAAATTAAAACACTTGTTTTATTGCGTGTTCTACGTGTAACACGTGTTTCAATTGGCTACTCATCTAAATCGGAAGCAACACACGCTTGCAAGAAATTCAACCCTTAAGCTTTTCTCGTTGTTTCCTGAGGGGAAAGGGATATCTGCAATGGTCATAGCCCCCTTGGTCCGCGCAAACTTTATGTAACTGTAAATTTAATAAAGGAAATCCTTTGAAAGATTTGATTAAAATAGTATGATCTATTGCGTGAATTGTGGTATAAATAAGATGTTGACATATTGTGCTCAGATCTATCCCCAGTACCACACAAACGTGTTTTGAACGTTGATTTTTGATTTATTTCGTTGATTAACCGTTATCGGTTGAAAAAAGTACGTTTAATTTTAAATCATATTTCAACAAACACTTGATATTGTTGAACAGATGTTAGTTCAACGTGATTGAACTATTATTTTCAATTATGGTATAGATTTCGTTTCATGGAATTCTTTCTAATTTAATGGAATAACATTTGTTATTAAAAGCTAATTGAATGCCATCAACTATTATTATCTTTTTTTCATGTTGAAAACACGTTGAATTTCAATCTTTATTCTAACGAAAATATGATTTCGTTGATAGAACGTTAATATGACTGTAAATATACGTTAATATAACTATTATATAGAACTGTGCCCTAGATTATCTTTACAAGTTAATTGCACAAAAATGTGCTTAAAAGCGAGTAAAATAAAATTAACTATGATTCTCATGTTCTCATTTGCATGTTGAAAACAGATTGAAATTTAAACTATATTTCAACAAACATTTAATTTCGTTAATAGGGCATTAATGAGAAGTGTTGCCAATTATGACATAGATTTCATATGCCGAACTGGACCGAACTGGGAAGTTATCAATGTCAATTTGATTCTAAAATTATTATTTTCAGAGATAATCGACCATCTAATTGTCCATTGAATTCCAATAGAGGTGATAATAATAATGGAAAATTTAAAAGCAAAGCACGCGGCAACCCACACTACAATGCTATTCGACGGGTTGACTACCACCAAGTGGATAAATTTGGCATTCATTAACAACGGCTATCTTAAGGTAACACACCCCTAGGGAGGGGAATGGGAGACATGTAAAAATAATAGAAAACGACTGATATTAGTGTCGAATTCATAGTTTTCAGGGTCGCTGAGACGAATAGTAACACTCCCGATGCCGTTTAAGTCCAAGTTGAGCCCCCATCGGCATTGGGGTGACAACATACATCCACGATATATCTGAAAGATCTCTGTTTTTCATTTACAATATCTGGCAACCCTAAGTAAACATGATTTACTCATTATTCATTATGACTGTATTGAGCCTAAGTGCATTTCAACACTTAAAAAAACTTTCATTCAAGTTTAAAAACGATATTTTTTGTAATACATTCATTAATAAATTATTTTTATTATTAATAAATTAAATCAATTTCTTGAGTACTAAAAGAAATATTTGTTTCATGATGATTCCACTTTGACATTAGGATTATCTATCACAGTGTTTTCATGTATATACTTTGAATGAAAGTTCTCCTTTTCGACAGGATAGATTATATAGAAAGCTATATATAGATGTGCTCCGTGTGGTCCACGGTGGTAGGCCCGGCAGGGGCATGGGTGTGAATTTTAATGGCTAAAGGGCGAATCGTGACGGGCCGAAGTCCAAAGTTACTAGACTGGCCCATATAAAAATAAAAGTTACAAAGTTTATATATAGATATGCTGAAACTATTAGACTCACTCCAGAAAATTTCAAAATTTCTCTTTCGCATCTAATTACGAAGATGTATAGCATCTAATATTACTGTCAAATTACTAATATTGAATATTAAGTCTAATAATTTGAACACTATTAGATAGGACGCGAAAACGTTTCAAACTTTAAAGTCGGTCTCGTTTTAAATATTGTCTGGGAACGTTAACAATAAAATTTGGGAAGTGTTGCACTAGACCACTGTTTTCATTTAGATTAGTCTGATATAATCTAACAGAACTAATCTAATCTATGGTAGCTTGTAGGTCAGTTTATTAGAACGAGCTACAGGCTGAGGACATTATTAAAGCACAGACTTAACACGCTGTGGCTATATACTATTCATTCTGGACTACACTACAGGATAAAGAACTCCATTAACAACGATAGCAAGAGGTTTTCAGATAATATGATTACGAAAAGTGTAAAAATTATTTTTTACAGTGTATACCTCAAGTTATACGCTTAAAAATAAACGTAATTAGTGGTACATCTACATTTTCAAAAACTACTACAATTTTCACTTACATTTCAGCATTTATTATTTCTTTCTTGGTGTCTATGTGAACATAACTACAAGATTTTATGCATGTGCTATGTTTCCTTTCCTCTCTCTCTCTCTCTCTCTCTCTCTCTCTCTCTCTCTCTTTCTGTGATGTGTGTGTGTCGCTCTTATTTCTCTCCATACTTGCACTATTTTCTCTCGCATTTTGTGTTTTGCTCTTGTCTTTGTATCTTCCCTGAAGGACTTCCCAGGATCCTCTTGAGGGAGGATCTCGTGTTAAGATGCAGGAACGCCATGATCTGTCTTCTCGACTGAGTGATGCAGCCCCAGGGAATTGTTACCAAAAATGGGGGAGGAAAAGGCAAAGAAAAATATAGAGGAGAAAGTCGGCTGCTGCTTCATCCCAAAAGGAAGAAGGTTTTAAGAGTCATCTGCATCTTTGATACGGGAGATACTATAAAGAGCAGGTGTTGTGTGTGGAGGAGAGATTATTGGAGAATATCAAAGCTTGCGTGGCGACTTAAAAGGAGTGTGTGGGGAAGTTCGATATCAAAAATGAAAATCAGTCATGACGTCACGCATACCAGAGATGGGAGGAAAATGTATTTTATTTTCACTTAAGATCTGAGCCAAAAATATTATGATGAACATGATAGGCCCTTAGATCCTTCCATTTGAGTACGTTTCCATCTTTCCTTAAAGTATTTATTTTTAAATTTACAGTTCTGAACTTAAGACCCTTCACGACTTGAAGATATGACATCCCTCGGCGTGCATTCTTATTGGGAGACGAGTCGGGAAGGTAACGGCCATGGCCTCCCTGGAAGAAACCATCCGGCATTTTCCTGGTGAAACTGAGGGAAATTATTGAAATGCGTGAGCGAGGTAAGAACTCATACCGCCACCTGATTTCTTAACCGAAGTCAGTAAATGTAACTTCTGAATTACAAAGACTGTGTTCGAAAAACATTATATTAAGTTATACGAAGCTGTTATTGCTGCATGTTTGTGCTTATGAACTCGTTAATCGTATTTGATTTTAATTT
>JAGDQP010038324.1:0-13323 GCA_022664845.1 Lepisma saccharinum
GAAAAAACAAAGTACAATCGAATTCAAAATAAATATATTTTGCCCAGACACATTCGAAATTAGTTATACCGTACGGTTACATCTTATAAATTGAGGTAAAAGTGAGGAGTTATAGTTTTTAATTTTTAAATATTTAATTTTTCTTTTATTGTAATACTTGGGTCAGTTGAGAATATTTCTAATATTATGTAATATACTAGTTTAGTTAGGGTTTATTATTATTAAAATGGGAAGGGCAAATACTGAAAAATTTAACACGACTAAAACATGGAGCATAGTTCTATGCATCAACATACCAATTTTGGTTGGAATTAGGCTGTTCTGTGGCGATGCGTGTGTGTTTTTTTATTAAACCTTAATATTAGTTCCGTTTTCTCGAATATTCTACAAAAATACTTTACTAATTACGTAATGTGGCAGATACAAGAATACAGTCGTAGATTAAAACTCGGTGGCAAACGTTGTCACAATAACATAAAACAACCTTTCATTAAGAACCGCACACTGCAAAAGATTCCACACGATAAAGATTCATTCCCACTTCGATATCTCTCCATAATAATAATAATATAACTTACGAGCAATATTTAATCAATTCTATTTTCCAAATATTATTAGCGCTGCTGGTGCCTTCGCTTAATGTATCACAAAACTAAAAATGAGTTTGTTCTATTCTCACTCTTTACACCTCTCCTCCCCTTCTGCTACGCGCTCTTTCCTTTCTTCCCCCACCCCACCCCAATTTTTCTCATGATGGTGGAGTTATGTTTATGTTAGCGCCATGGTGACATCAGAAAATCGACAACAGATCAGTTGTTTTCGCATCATTTGCTTCGCAACGTTTTGGCTATCAGGCTCGGCGACGTCCGACTGAGTACGTAAGCGTATAAAACGTTAATTGATGATTCAGTCCATTATTCACTCAGTGGCGTGGCAGCTATTCTTCCCGAGGGAGGGGGTGAGATAGGGCTTGGCAAGTGGAGAGAAAACCAGAAGTAACATCAAACTACTACATTAAATGGCGTGGGTGGAATAACTTTCTTTTCAATGTTTTCCAACCCCCCCTTCCCCTTTTATTCTCCTCATTTCTCCGCCCTTCGTTTCTCTATTCTCTTCTCTGTTGCCATCCATATTCACTCACTGTCACTCACCCCTCCCCTCAGCAAATAACTCTTCAATTTATTTTATACAGGATTTTCTCCATTTCAACTGCCTGGTTTGTCGTCTAGATGGCATTGCAAGTCTTCCAGTCTGATTTGCGGCTTCAAACGATTTCACGTGGATAATGATTCGTTTCTCATTTAGCGTTTTCACGGTAATGAAAATGAAAATCTATCTCGCTGAAACATAATACAGTAATTATAACTGTTATTGTTCTTGGTTTCTGTCTTTCTCACTGCTTATAGAAGGAAACGAACCGTTGAAAATGTTAAGAGGAGTTCTCAGGTCAATGTTCTGAAAAAATATTGTTCTCCAAATACGGAAATTAGTTTTTCTTTCTGCATATCAGTAATTATCTAGAAGCCCTGCAGTGAGAATGTGTGTAAATTCCAACTGACTGAATAACATGAGAAACACATTTAATATTTCTCAAGACTGTTGGTTTCAGCCACCACGAGTTCATAATTTTACAGCAAATCGAGGAATTACAAGTGATAGATCATATGTAAGCCTAATATTTTTTTTTTTTGTTCAGTCAAATTAATTCAGTATTTTCCGGTTTCTTTTATTTCCGATTTGTAATATTAACGATATCAATCAGGCACTATTATTAAAGTTCCCGACTTCCTTCTTTCATGTACTAACTTGAAACCTATCACAAATTATATGCCTGAAAGAGTTTGAATTGTTGAAACTTTCGAAATTTTCTAGATCCTTGGTCATCGATTTAAGATAAATAGAGTAACTTTTTTTTTATTTAGAAAAAAAAGAGTTAGTGAAAATAAAATTGATATGACCCGTTTCTCTTTGTCTGTTATTTTAGCTTAGGATATCATATCGTAAGTTAAATTCATTCACTGGTCCAAGAGAAAATTCTAGTCCCTAGGACGTTTTCTGACTCTCGGAGAGAAAGTTATCACTTAGGATATCAACACTAAGGAGAGTAATGTTTCAGGTTACCATGGTAACATAAGCTTTCAGAGAGAATATCAACAACAGACAGGAGTGGAGGGGGGGGCATCTAGGGTATCGAGAAATAGCAAAGAAGACATTCAGAGACAGTGTCGACAATTCAAAACAAGTGAGGCAGAACCCAATCGGGGGAATGTGTACACCACACTACCTCCAGGCTTCAGCAATAAGCATTCTCTTTATATGATCAATGTTTTGTAATTGTGGCGAGATCTTCCAGCGACACCTCAACGGCTTTCCTAGCCCTAGTAGTGACAAAGCTGATATTCTCATCGAAGCTCGGGATCCGCCATTGCAATCAGGATGAATGATACGGGTTAGAACTCATCTTGTCAAGACCTTTTCGAACGACATCTCAACCACATTCTTAGCCATAGTAATTTCTGAATTGAAAGTTGTCTACAGACGGACGGATGGACGAGGGGGGGTTCATAAGGCTCACAACACTTGCTACTGAAGCCTTAATAAATATAAAACATACTATTCATTGTGTCATTATTATATACAGGGTGTAACAAAATTTGACCGAGAAACTTTGGAGGGAAAATAGTGTATATAAAAAAACTAGTCATTGTGGTGAAAATTCCGCCGCGGTTCTGAACTGCAAACGGCCGGAAGCTTGAAAAGAAACTGAACTTAATGGTTTCATATTTTCAACATCTCTTACAGTAGAAATAATACAGCTTGATATCGTCAAAGACTTCAAACCTGCATAGTCCAAAATTGAGCTTTGGATATACGAGGGATTCCCGAAAGAAAGGAAGGAAGTATACCTAAAAATTCTCTGAGATAAACGTGAGTCGAAGAAATGGGATGATTTTACAGCAAGTAACTATATATATATATATATATATATATTGCGGCAAGTCGATATATCTTCCTTCGCTCAACGATTAGTTTTTGAAGACGTGCTTGCTTAACAAACAAAAGTCTAAGAATTTCGTAGATTCAACGAACATTTTATTTGTCTCCTATGAGAGTGAGAGAGAATGTCATTGTCCAGTTGAATAGCGATGAGTACTTATATCATCTCCTTGAACACGAAAAGTCGTCTGATTCATGCTCAGTTCTTATTTTAGAGATTTTTCTAAGGTCGTCCACTTCCTTTCGGGGAATCCCTTGCGAACACAAATTTGAAACATGCATTTTTGAATAGAGCACGTTTAATGTCTTTGATGATACCACATTAACTTCAATGTCAGTATTATTGGAAGCATGAAACTTTAAAGATCATTTTGCCACGCTTTCGGCAGCTTGTAGTTCGGAAACGAACGAAATTTCCACCCCGGTTACAGACTTTTTTGTACTATTATAATTCCTCAAAGTTTTTCGGCTGAATTCTGTAAGACCCTGTATATCGCTTCCATATTTCTTTATCTATTAAGGTGACGAATTTGTCTATATTTTTTGCCGTGTAAGATATTTTTAAAATATCAGTATTATTATTATTATCTTTAAACTTGCAATTTTCAAATTTAGTGTTTAATAGTTGACATGAATGATCGGAAAGCCCATCTAAAGTTTTATTATGAAAGTCATTACTATATTCTGCATTTGTTAATACATTGTCTATGGCTGTGTCCCAATGGGATGTTGATCTGATCAAGGTTAATCATATAGTTTATGTAGTATGAATTAATTAAAGAAATTTTACGCACCTTACTGAAGTATCTTTTAGAAAATCCACGTTAAAATTTCTGTAAATCAAATCTTTTTTTTTTTACAGAATTTTGTTTTAGTTGACAATGGTTTGTTGTGTCCTCAAATCATGCAAAGTTAATTTAACTCATTTCTCGACGTCATGAAATGATGAAATTTTGCACAGCGACGTAAATCGGGTAACAATACAATACTCCATTGTTACTTTCATATATTACTACAAATTTATATATTTTAAAAGCATATTTTAATATGAACCTCTTTATCCTGAAATAAATACTATCCCGCAACAATGTTGCGATTGACTGGTTGCAGAACACTTTAGAATTTGAGTCACTAAATATTAGTTTGTAAAAAAAAGTATTCGAACACCGAAATAACTTAAATAATACATTTTTTTTAAACAGATACTTTCCTTAAACAATTTGTACTAAAAAGTAAAAAAAAGAGTTTTGTTTATGCATGACTAAAAAGTAAAGCATTCGGCGTGCCAATTGAAGAATTTATAAAGTGACTATATATGAGAACGCGCCTTATACTTTTGTTTTTAGTCATGCATAAACAAAATTATATTTTTACGTTTTAGTACAAATTGTTTAAGAAGAGTGTGTCTTTAAAAAGTTTTTTTTATTATGTTTGCCATGTATTTTATTTACGTTGTCTAAAAAAAATTGGTTTCATTTTCAGTATTTGTGATCGATTTGTAAACAAGAAGCGCTGTTAAATCAACAAGAACATTATTAACTAAAATTCATACGTTAAAAGAAACGAGAATTAAAAATGAAAACTTACGAGGGATTGGTGGACTCTATTAGGTATATTCCCCGCACTCTTAAACAACATTTGCAATTTGTGTTTGAAGTACATGCGTAACTGAACACGCGATAGGATAAGCTTGTGAGTAAAGAGCAAACACTTCTTTACCAAAAAGGGAAAAAAAAATAATAATAATAACCAAACAATATTTACTTTGGTGAATATTTGCGTTCAACTGCAAATGGTGCCTTATAATGTCATGTATTCCGCGCGTCAAATTTTTCTCTTAGCTCCCTATGAACGCAATAGAGCAAATATTTAATTAATTAAAGATGAAATAGAACCGTCTGTTTGTTGACTATTCCTTTTTTACGGTCAAGTTTGAAGTAAAGTATGATACTTTTAATATATTTTCTTTGTTCCAATATTGTACGTTTATTCTCCTGCTAATATTTCGTATGTGCTTTAGAGATTTAAAAAACAATCAATCGTTTCTAAAGCCTGTGCTAAACTAATATATATATATTCGTATACACCACTTTGCGCTACTATATATACCTATATTTCTGTATTTGCCAACATTTAGGTATATAGGTATGATTTTGTAAGGATAGAGAGAGAAAGTCAAAGAGAGAGAGAGAGATAAAGAGAACAAAGAGCAAATAAGGAATAAAAAAAATAACGTTGTTTATTTTGAAGTATGTAATATCTGCATTTGATTACCTACGTTGCACTGGTTATATAGAGTCGTGTAGTCAAACAATATTGGTTTCATTGGAAGCGGAATGTTGTGCTCCGAACAGCAAACTAATGAGTGGAGCTAAACAAAACCGAAACGAAAACAACAAACAATTGCTTCCGTTTGTTGATTGAGAGAGTGTATAGGAATATCATACGTGTGTGTGTGTGTGTTTGAAGATGGGTGAGGTGGGGAGAAGTGCTTTTATTGGACGGAATGGTAGACAGATAGCCAGGGAGAGCAAAATCCATGGCTTGCGCCTGTTTGGAAAATAGTAAGGTCATGTAGATATACGTATATATATATATGTGTGTGTATGTGTAGTGTTGATGTATAGTTGTTAGGGTAGTTGGAGGTAGAAAGGAAGGGAATTATCAGAGAGCTCGGTTTGAAGTGATTTTCGGTTTATCTGTCTGTTGGTAGAGCAATGATTGAAACTCAGAACACCAGAAATTGATAGTGGCGAGGTGGGGTGCTATTTTGTCTGCTTGTATATATACGTACGTACATGTGAGTATAGGTTGATTTGCGAATGGGTGCTTTGTCCCCCCCTCCCTCCTATTTGCTTTCGAACTGTAAATCCGGAAGTTGAAATCAAATACAGCTACAAATTTCTTCCTGTATAATTTATTTTACTTGAAAAAAATATTTTGAATTATGGAAAAGGTGAAATAGAAAACTATATTTGGAGACTTGGTAAATTGGAAAGCGAAGAACTAAGAAAATAGTATTTAGAGACATTATTGGATTAGACATGTTTAAAATGACTCAGTCGAAGACTATTCGTGATATGTATAGGCTTCTTTTTTTTTGTGAAGACACTTTTAATATAAAGTTCTGGAAATATACAATGTATTCCTTAAATAATTACCCGATTTACTGGAAGTGATTATTCACACCAAAAACAAGGGAAAAAGTTCGTATAAAGAAATTTCCGAAATCTGCTTAGTATCGAAACTAAAGGCGCCCAGATTTATTGACGGCATTGACACAAATGACGTCACATCTGGACAAGGAATGGCGTAAGCGTGTTCGACCTAGAAGATCACAATCAAAGTATAGTACCCAATAAGTTTATGATTCCCGAATGTAGCTAAGAAGGGATTGCGTTTGATTCGTTAACAATAAAATTCATACGTTTTGAAAACTCCGTCAATAATTAACCATTTCTTAAATCGGATACTACTTCGATTGACATTTGGCCAGACAGACCTTGTTTACACTATTACTTGTCGAGATATGACGTCATTGATGACGATGTTTCTGTAAATATTTTAAAGTGAGGGTATGTACTGAAGAATTTAGGAGATTCTATCCCTATTGAGGAGGAGAGTGTCTGGCAAAATTCCTTATTCAAGCGCCTTAGCTTAAAATTACTTTATTTGGTCTGAAACTCTTTCAAGTGGTACTTCTTTAAATACCTTCGTAAAAGTAAACAATGAAATCAGCTAATTCAACTTAGACCTGGGTGTAGAGTTCAAACGGTTCACCAGGTCAATCGGATCATCTTTTGGACCTGGACACCGAGTCTATGCTTCGTACCCGTACTGACCCGATTTAGACCCGGTAACTCGGAGAACAAAGTAAAGTTTTAATTATTTCCTTACGTTTGAACAGTGTTACTTTCAGGAGTGACAAGGACCGGAGATTGTACCCCCCAGAGGACGAAAAATATGACCCCAAAATTTCCAGTAAAATATGTTTACTAGACCGGATCACCTATGTTCAGGTCAGGCGGAAAGTGACCCGCTTTCAGCTCTCCCTGGGTGACTCCACCTCCTTCATCTTTTTCCATACCTTATCCTGGCATGAGTCATAGATGCATAAGGGACATAAATAAACTCAATTCACTCATAGGACGAGGGGCAGCCCTACTGTTATACAATAGTGTTATAATACTTGTACTTAAATCAAATTGTGTGGACCAATTTATTCAGTACATCGAGCATTCTTGTAACGTATCTTTACCAGAATGGAAATCAAATGATAATATGTGTATAACATATTAAGGAAGTTTTAAGCCAAGCAATTGTTATAGTATGGTTGTACACTTATATTCATGAAAAATGTCATATTAAATAGTTTTCTAAGTCAAAAAGTTGTACAATCTGAACACACCGAAATGGACCATTACAACATATAGAAGATTCATTGTAAACCTGTATCAAATACTGCATTGTTTAAATGGTCATTCCTCAGCCATATTTAATTAATCTGAGTGTACACAACAAATGCTTACAAATGTACAGCAGTGATAAAAATAAATGTTTACCGACGTTTTTCATTCATACAGTGACTTAACTAACTTGTTCTGCGCCCACCCCCTCCCCAGAAGCAACTTGCAGTTAGTGAGCCCTTACTCACGGTTTAATTATTTACTGGGTCACATCATCTGCGCCCCAATAGCTCGTGCGTTCCCCCCTTCCCTCCTTGCACCGCGGAGTAGGGTAGTTTTTATGCCCCTGCATTCATATGATCTGTTCGAAGTTACACACTAATTAGTAATATTTGAAGAGGGCTTGAAGTCAAATTAACTTCTGATTGATTAGAAATTTGCTGTATTTTATCATTTTCTCTCGCTTTCTTTCTTTCTTTCATTTTCATGCGACAGGAATTTTCCTGTATGTTGTTTTATTTCTTCTGCTCTATCAGTCACTCATACACACGCATTAACTCACGCGCACGCATAAAACATACACAATTGTAGATCACACTCACTCACAGAGAGAGATGAGAGAGAAAGAGAAAGAGGAAGAAGCACAGAAGGAGAGAAAGAATGGAAGAAAGAGAGAGAGGGAAAGAGAGAGAGAGAAACATACAGATTGTGTTCGAATAGGTTGGATCTACATTACGCATCAGGATTAATCCATGAATCTGGTTTCTGAATTAATTGTGGAAGTAATTTCTGCTTTCCACCCCACCCCCCCCATCACTTCAACTCTAAAGCCGCCCCTGTCTTTCTCTCTCTCTCTCTCCCCCATACCAACAGAGTCTATCAGGTGATGTGTTTTGAAGAGATTGGGTTGATTCGGTGGGGGTGTTGCGGAAAAGAGAAGGGGGGGGGGCAGCAGAGAGACAGAAATCGCTTTGATGTGGTTTTAACTGCGTTCCTTTTGTCACATGAATACCTATCCAACACATGCTTTTGCGTTAACTACTCCACATACACCCAAAAATACACACACTGTAAATACATATTGAGAGGTACAACGAATGTGTGTGAGAGAGAGAGAGAGCATGGATATTTTCCATAGTGTTGCACGTGTGAAGGGATTAAGGAATGTGACAAAAGCAAGAAATGGTAATATTTAAAGTAATTGTAATGGAAGTTGTAATCAAAGCGTTATACATGTTGGATAATTTGTGTGTGGGTGAGAGAGAGAGAGAGAGAGAGAGAGCACATAAATATTGTGTAAGCAAAATAAGTCTTCTGTACTCGGAATGCAATGCATGGGCTATTAATTTTCAAAAACTCTATCCAGGCAGTTGTAATACATGGTCTACCTATGTATGTATACACATACTGTTCTATTGTGAATGGTTTGTTAAATACTGTGTTGCTTTTTTTCGAAATCAATGGGATGAAATTGTACAATGAAATACGTTTCATTTATAATTTGGTACACATGTTTGAATTAATTTTGCTCTCTGTAAATTTGATGGGTAAATATTACTTTCTCTTCATTCTGTAAACAAAAGTTGCTTGATTGATTCAGTTGTTATTAACGTTTCAAACTAGTCGAGCAACTTCTAAATCACGGATTCTACAGTTTTTGTAAAGTGGACTTCAAACCATGGATTCTTGTGGGATTTGAACCCGGAAGAACGCACACAGTAAGCTAACCTCTCGACTATCCCGAGGTCGAAACCAGATTTTGACTTACAGAGTCTACTAATATACTCGCAATAACAAAGGTTAGCTATTGGATTCTATCCTTTGCCAGATGAAGCCGCTTTTCATCACGAACACAGGATTCAACTTCCTTGTCATTATTTTCTCAATACGCGCGAAATATAACATAGACGTTGTAACGGCTGCTTCGAGAGTTCGAGGAGTCTCTGTGAAATACGTCAACTGCAGGTTCAGTAGCTCCTGACCGAAAAAACTCTTGGGTGTTTCTTCCAGGGATATGTCAGATGTGTTGGATCTTTGTGATGAAACATACTTTACACCAGAAACGTACCAATAAACGATGAACACTTACAGACATACAAACCTTGAACGAGATCAGCGTTCTCCTTAATCGTCCAGTTGAAGCAACAGAATATCAGATTTTTTTTCCATGTGCTGTTCAAGATATATATCTGTATATCTAGATGTTTGAAATAAAAATATTTTCATGCACAGTTGAATGACTTTTATTTCCTATATTCACAAGTCTCACCGTTGCTGTCAAAAATTTTAACAATTATTATACAAACCGCTTACCAATGCTTCTGTAATTGGTAATCAGTTCAACACAATTTACTTAAGTTTACACAAAACAAAAATAATGCGTAAGAAACATTTTGAATCTGCTTGAATTATTTTCACACTGATGGCATTACGCACACTTTAACTTGCATATGTTATTTGTGTATTGAGACTTACAAGATGACGGAAATATTCAATGAGAAACCTTTAGATATATTTGATATAATGCAAAAATAAAGTTTAACCTACTTTGTCAGACAACGTACTCAATAGTGGTATCAAGATACACAATGAAATGGCATTGAATTTGTTTTTTTCGTACGGCTTAATGAACAAATGTTATGATCAAACGTTTGTATAATTAAAACGTTGGATCTATATTTTAAACGTGTAACGTTGCACGTTGAATATCCAACGTTGTTCGTTCGTATAATTGGACAATAACAATTTACTTCTCTTTATTACAATTTAGTGGAATACAGAAAAAAGTCAAATATCTCGATAGCAGTACGTAAAAACTGTGTGTAGTAGGAATTTTAATTGTCTAATTATTTGTCAATAAACACTTTCACTGTTGTGATTCAAATGCGAAAATATTCTTCTGTTGAAAATTATTGTACACTCAAATGAGACGTCAGTAAACCACGAATATAGATGGACAATTTCCAACCAATGAACCGTAGATGTCTACCTACTATATCGGATCAATAAGCTAAGCCTTTATGCACAATTTACCCCTTAATTTTTTAGGTATGCATTCGAATTTCATTCAGACAACCAAATCTAGATTGTAAACGCCTGTTCTTATCTTCCGTTTCACAATCTATATGATAGAAATCACCAATAACTTTATTTTAACGAAATACGAACTTTAGCATCAAACGTATGATGTCATGCCAAACGACAAAGCTATCAGATTATTTTTCTGTAAATTACTAATGATCATGTAATATATATCACAAATACGCAAATACTATACACTTCAGCTATAGCCTAATATAAGGATATATGAAAAAAAACAAAGGATGGGAAGATACAGGATGAATAAATCAACAAAATACACTTTTAATGCAACTAGACACTAACACTTAAATGTAGATTATAGACATGACTAATATCGGAGTAATAATCAAAACTGTAATATGCTATTTTTCAACAATATCAGCAGTATTCTACGCGCCAGTTTAAGAATTTTGTGAAATATTACTACGCTCAACTGTAAATTGAAATACTATACCACAGCACTTGTTATCGTTATGATCAAGTCGGAAAGAGACGATCTTTCTTAGATACAGATTTTGTAATGACCAATACGAACGTACCTTATACTATATTTCAATAAGTACAAAGTAGGATCTTTACTGCCTTGCCCCAAGAAGTAAAATATACTCTGAAACGACAACAATATTTATCGGATTGAGCTCAGAAACTTTTTTTTTACACGTATGTACATATGCATATGAGATATCTCACGATAGATTGCACATAGCGACAAACATTTGTATGATATATGTACTTAATTATCCTGCACGTTCCTTTCAATATGTGTTATACGGCAATTTTTCTTTCAATTAATTTAATTTGATGCCCAATATAAGTTAATCTATCTATATTGCGCGCTATTTGTCAGGATCAACACAGTACTATTCAGCGTTTACAAAAATAGTACAAAGTAGTCCTTCAGTTGTGGCTTTAAACTTTGGTTTAAGACGACCAAGACAGGAAGTTTATATTCTGTGTCTGGAAACTCCAATGAGAATGACGCCATACAAGGTTCTCCAAATTAGCAATTGCACATGAGTTTGCAACGTAAATATGCCATAAGACGATTATGAAGCCAAGATTATATTCTTGCAATAGCATGAACGAATTTAAGCATACTTCAATTTTCACTTTCTCATGTTAAGTTTCATTCTCCATTTGCTAGTCCAGTCTTCTATGGAAGTAAGGTGTCTTTGTGCGTACAGATGGGAATAACGAAGATTACGTGAGGAAGCAAAAATGGCTGTATCGTCAGCAAAAGTAGCTAATTTGGTGTGTAGATGCGTAGGAATATCGGAAGTGTATAAGTTAAAAAAGAAGTGGTGCTAAGACTGATCCTTGTGGTACTCCAGCGGTGATTGGATGGATGGTAGAGTCATATCCTTGATAACTGACATAGAAGCTGCGGTTTTGTTAGTAAGATTGTAGAGGACGGAGGTATTGATCGTGAAAACCCATTTTGTTCAGTTTGTATAGTAGTCCTTAATGCCAGACCCGATCAAAAGCCTTGGAAGTATCCAAGAAGATGCCAATAGTATGTCCACGGTTGTTAAATTGCAGTGTGATCTCTTCAACAACTCGTACAAGTTGTGCAGTTCTCTCGTGCTTTGAACGGAATCCAAATTGATGATTACGTATTAAATTTTGATCATGTACATATTTGAAGAGACGTGCATGAATTAGTCTTTCAAACACTTTACTGAGAGTGGAAAGTAAACTAAAAGGACGGTAGTTCTGTGAATATAATAAGTCCTTTCCAGGCTTAGGTATTGTGGCAATTTTCCATTGTGGGGGGAAGTACCTATATTGTAAAATGGCATTGAATAGTCTGGTGATCAACACAAGCATTTTGCGAGGTAGACATTTTAAGGCTAGTGGAGAGATCTTGTCAGATCCAGAAGCTCGACGGTTGTGCAATTTTTTAATAACGGATTGTACTTCACGTGGAGTGATGAGGGTAGCTGTTTCGAAAGGCTGGTCAAAAGGGTGTGAATGCAGGTGGCGATGACCTGTAGTGATGGTGTTTTCGTCATAGGGCTCAGCATTCACCATGAATTGTGTTTCTAAGTGTTCAGCAAGTGTTTCAGCTTTTTCACTAGAAGTGTAGACAAAGTCCACGAAAGCCATGTAAAGATCGGTTGATAGTTTTAGGATTTGATTTGGCGAACGATTTGGCAAAAGTCCAAAATTCATAGTTCGGTTCAGTAAGTTGTTGTAATTTGGTGGACCAGGTTTTAGCTGCAATGCGCTGAAGGCGAAGTTTGACTCTTCGTGATAGAAAATTTCAGAGGATTTTATACTGTGGATATTTGGTAGTTTGCCATTTTCTACGCATCCATCGTTTTAGTGCAATTAGAGCATGTGTTCTTAGTTGTTCTGGAGTAAGTTGATTTATGGTAAATGACTGACGAGTGGAAGCAGCGGTAACATGCGGTTCTGATTTGATGGTAGTGATGATAGTATCTACTGCTTTTTGAATGTCATCCGGAGAATGAAGTGGAGTTCTGGTGTTAGTGGTTTGCGCTATGAGTTGACTATAATGGTCCCAGTCGGTAGTGTAGACAGGTGGTAATTGACGATTTTCTATAGAGTGAAGCTGATGAATGTTCATGATAACTGGGATATGATCAGAATCTAAGGCTGATATGGCATTAGAGCCATCAATAACTGCAATGTCTTTCAAAAGAGCCATGTCGAGAACGTCAGGCCTACCTCCATTTTTTTGGAAAATGGCTTGGCTCAGTGCTTGCGATGGGAGTGACGTCAAGTCGTGGCAGAACATGGTGTAATACTTTTCCAGCTTGATTGAAAATGCGGGTATTCCAATGCGAATGCTTGGAATTCAGATCACCAGCAATAA